>JASKUP010000124.1:0-65490 GCA_030448955.1 Trichopoda pennipes | reverse complement strand
CTAAAACATGCTAAAATACACTAAAACACACTAAAATATACTTAAATACACTAAAATATACTAATATACACTAAAATACACCGAAATTCATTAAGATATACTACAATACACTAAAATGCACAAAATAGCTCTAAAACACCCTAAAATATACTAAAATAAAGTACAATACCCTAAAATACACTAAAATGTGCCAAAATACACTAAAATTCGCTAAAACACACAAAAATATACTAAAATACACAAAAAAAAAATAATATGCTAAAATACACTAAAACACAATAAAATATACTTAAATACACTAAAATATACTAAAATATACTAAAATACACTAAAATACACCGAAATTATTAAGATATACTACAATATACTAACATACACTAAAATGCACAAAATAGCTCTAAAATACCCTAAAATATACTAAAATAAACTACAATACCCTAAAATTCACTAAAATGCGCCAAAATAGAATAAAATTCATTAAAATACTCTAAAGTATACTAAAATATACTAAAATACACTAAACTACACTAGAGTAAACTAAAATTCACTAAAATGCACTAAAATATACTAAAATACACCGAAATACACAAATATAAACTAAAACATACTAAAATACACTAAAATACACTAAAATATACTCAAATAAACTAAAATATACTACAATGTAATAAGATACACTAAAATACACCGAAATTCACTAAGAAATACTAAAATACACTAAAATAAACAAAAATGTTCTAAAATACTCTAAAATACACTAAAATAAACTACAATATCCTAAAATACACTAAAGGGCGCTAAAATACATTAAAATTCACTAAGATACACTAAAATATACTAAAACGCACTAAAACACACTAAAATACCCTAAACTACACTAAAATATACTAACATATACTAAAATACACTAAAATACACTAAAATATACTAAAATAAACTAAAATATACTACAATGTACTAAGATACACTAAAATACACCGAAATTCACTAAGAAATACTAAAATACACTAAAATGCACTGAAATGAACAAAAATGTTCTAAAATACTCTAAAATACACTAAAATAAACTACGATATCCTAAAATACACTAAAGGGCGCTAAAATACATTAAAATTCACAAAAATACACTAAAATATACTAAAACGCACTAAAACACACTAAAATATACTAAAATACCCTAAACTACACTAAAATATACTAAAATATACTAAAATACACTAAAATACACTAAAATAGACTAAAATACACTAAAATATACTAAAATACATTAAAATATATAAAAATATACTAAAATACACTAAAATACACCGAAATTCACTAAGATATACTAAAATACACTAAAATGCACAAAAATTCTCTAAACTACACTAAAATAGACTAAAATAAATTACAGTACTACAATACTAGTGTATTCTAGTATATTTTAGTATATTTTAGTGTACTTTAGAATATTTTAGTGTATTTTAGTCTCTTTTCGTTTATTTTAGTGTAGTTTTGTATATTTGAGTATAGTATATTATAGTTATTACAACGAAATTCACAAACAATACCCTAAAATACACTAAAATGCGCCAAAGTAAATAAATAAATAAATAATACACTAAGATATACTAAAATACACTAAAATAGATAAAAATATACTAGAATACACTAAAATACACCGAAATCCACTAAAATATACTAACATTCACTAAAATACACAAAAATGCTCTAAACTACACTAAAATATACTAAAATAAACTACAATACGTTAAAATACGCTAAAAGGGGCTTAAATACACTAAAATTTATTAAAATACACGAAAATATACGAAAATACAATAAATACACAAAAATAAACTAAAATATATTAAAATACACTAAAATACACTAAAATACACTAAAATATACTAATATACACTAAAATATACTAAAATACACTAAAGTAACCTAATACACTAAATACACTAAAATACACTAAAATGCACATAATAGCTCTAAAATACCCTAAAATATACTAAAATAAATTAAAACACCCTAAAATACATTAAAATGCGCCTACAATTTACACACAATTGGACTGATAACAATTTACAAACGACGACAATTAAAAGTTATGACGACAAAGGCAAACATTTGGTTCAACAAACAATGCCTCGCATCGAATGTTATACCAAAATATGCCAAAATACAGATTAGAATCAACAGCACAGCAAGCAGGAAGACAATAAAAAGGGAAGACAATAAATTCGAGATCAGAAACCCTTACGCCAAAAAAGAAATTACGAACTCGGAATTACTAGACATTCATCTTAAACTAGCAGAACGACTCCCAACCGACGTACTCATGAACACATTAGACCAAATACGAGCAGAAAACGCGAAAACAATAAAACAAAAATACGCAACTTTAAACAAGAAACTCGAGACACTAACACATTCAACAAACAACAAAACGCGCAAAAACAACAATTTAGATTTTTGAATCTAACAGACGTCACCATCAGCAAGCAAGAGCCTCAATTATTGGAAAAGGGCTTAAAACACAATATCACAGAAAACAACAAGAAAAAGGAAATAGAACAAACCATTGTGGACACAGAAGTCGCAATAGCGAAGATGCCAAACGAAGAACAAGAGCAAGCCAGGCACATCTGCAAACAAATAATAGAGAAGGAGCCCAAGTCCACAAAACACTTAAACGGAGAGCACTATACAATTAGGAAACTAAAACGTAAACTGGAAGCGAACAACATCTTAGTCACAAAAGCAGACAAGGGAAACACAACGGTGCTCATCGGTAAACATGACTGCATCGAAAAGACAGAACAGTTAATAAAAGACTCTAAGTGCAAGAGAATTGGTAAAGATCCTACGGAAGAATACCAAACGAAAATTAAGAAGTTTTTAAAAAAGGCAACAAGGATAATAAAACCAGACATATCGCACACATTAACAATGATGAATCCATCTGCACCATCTATGATAGCTCTACCAAAAATACACAAACCAAACACATCAATGAGACCCATAATTAACTACAAATCTGCACCAGGCTGCAAACTTTCGAAATATATAAAAACAACATTAAAAGACACCTTAGACCTGGAATATAGGCATGCAATAGCCAACACTACAGAACTGATTGATAAACTGGAGAATGTGAAAATAACGGAAAAAACAAAACTGGTCTCTTTTGGCGTAAAGGACTTGTATCCATCAATTCCCGTAATTGATACATTGAACATTGTTCATAGGACAGTAAAAAACAAAACGGAAAACAAGGAACTAGTAATACAACTTACAGGCACACTAAAAGCGACACTAGAACAGAATTATTTTAAATTTAACAATAATATATATAGACAAATAACAGGACTAGAGATGGGAAATCCAACATCTGCCACCCTCATGGAAGTATTTATGCAGAACTTAGAAGAGAAATACGAAAAGGAATTAAAACCCAACTTCGGAATAATATTCTACGCAAGATATGTCGACGACATCATATGTATACTAGAAGGAAATAACGATGAGCAAATTCTAAAAAGTAAGAGGAGGGGAGAATTAATTATCTGGACCTAACGATCAAGAGGAACATAATCTCGAACAGAATCGAATATGAAATATACAGGAAACCAACAGCAACGGACACAATAATACATAACTCATCAAATCGTCCCCAGCAACACAAAAACGCAGCAATCAGGCAGCTAATAACAAGACTCGAGAGAACACCACTAACACGGCAAATGTATATGAAGAAAATGGAAACAATATACACAATAGCGGAAAACAACGGATACAAATAGCGCCTCGTAGATAACATCAAGAAACAAATTAGAACGAACAAAGAACAGGAGAATGAAAGGAAAAAATGGGCTACATTAACATATATGCGAAAATGAACGTACAAAATGGAAATTCTTTGGAAAACACAACATCAATACCGCATTCAGAACAAGAAACAACCTACGCACAATACTAAGGAATAAAACAACCGAGGCAAATATACTAGACAAACAAGGAGTGCACAAATTAACTTGTACATGCCATTATAGCTACATCGGGCAAACAGGACGAAAAATTAAGACCAGATTTAGGGAACACATTAGAGACTATAACAAAAAACTACGAGAACCAAAATCAACTCCAGAATCAAACTTTGCGAACCATTTATTTAACAACAAATGTACACCAGGACATATAAAGACAACGGTTAAACTGCTTAATACACAGCACAAAGGAAGGAGAATGTATTAAAAAACATGGAAATATACAAACAAAAAACATTTGACGGACGAGTAATAAATGAACAAATAAACAATATTTGAACCGCTGACACATTTTTACAGAAGAACAAACAATACACCAGCACAAAAACGTTACGCAGGTGCACAAGACCAAAGCAATAAATAATTACAGATTATTATGTCACATAAAAAAAAAACCCAATAGGTTCACACATAAACAAAAACGGACAACAAGCATGATCGTAAAAGGATTTAGTTAGGAAAAAAGACCAATGAAAAAGGGAGGGACAAATTAGGTAAAAAGAGACAAACGAAAAAGGAGAGAGAGATGCAGGCAAAAAAAGACAGAAAGTGACGAACGCAATAACACGAAGGGAGACACGAACTATATAAACACAACTGACAATAGAACGCAACTAGTACGAAAAGAACACTGAAGATGGCAAACAGCCGAAACCGGTTTGTTCACAAACCAAATTTGACGAGGGTCGACGGAAAACCGTACCCAAATAAAAGTATATTAAAATATACTAAAATACACTAAACTACACTAGAATAAAATAAAATTCACGAAAATACAATAAAATGCACTAAAATATACTAAAATACACTAAACTACACTAAAATATACTTAAATACACCAAAATACACAAAAATTCACTTAAATACACTTAAATACACTAAAATGCACAAAAATGTTCTAAAATACACCGAAATTCACTAAGATATACTAAAATACACTAAAATACAGTAAAATGCACAAAAGTGCTATAAAATACACTAAAATGTACTAAAATAAACTGAAATACCCTAATATATACTAAAATGCGCTAAAAGACACTAAAATTCACTAAAATAACAATTGCTCTAAAATACAATAAAATACACTAAAATTGGCTACAACACCCTAAAATACACTAAAATGCGCTAAAATTCACTAAAATTCACTCAAATACACCAAAAAATATAATAAAATACACTAAAATAAACTAAAATATACTAAAATACATCGAAATTCACTAAAATATACTAAAATACACTAAAATACACAAAAATGCTCTAAACTACACTAAAATATACTAAAGTAAACTACAATACCCTAAAATACACTAAACTGCGCCAAAATACACTAAAATACACCGAAATTCATTAAGATATACAAAAATACACTAAAATGCATAAAAATGAAACAGAAAGAAATTACAATACCTTAAAGTACACTAGAATGCTCTAAAATACCCTAAATATACTAAAATAAACTACGATACCCTTAAATACACTAAAATGCGCTAAAAGACACTAAAATTCACAAAAATACGCTAAAATATATTCAAATACACAAAACTTCTCTAAAATAAACTAAAATAGACTAATATATACTAAAATGCACAAAAATTCACTAAAATACTCTAAAATAAACTAAAGTGCCAAAAATGCTCTAAAATACACCGAAATTCACTACGATATATTAAAATACACTAAAACTCACAAAAATGCTCTAAATTACACTAAAATATACTAAAATAAACTACAATACCATAAAACACACTAAACCACACTAAAATTTACTAAAAAACACTAAAATATACTAAAATACACTAAAATATACAAAAATACACAAAGCTACACTAAAATAAACTACAATAGACTAAAATATACTATAATATACTAAAATGCACTAAAATACACTAAAATATATTAAATACACTATAATACAACGAAGTTCACTAGGATCTACTAAAATACAATAAACAACACTCAAATGCACACAAATGCTCTAAAATACAATAAAATACACTAAAATAAACTACAATACTAAAATACACTAAAATGCGCTAAAAAAACACTAAACTTCACTGAAAAACGCTAAAACATACTAAAATACACTAAAATATACTCAAATACACAAAACTACACTAGAATAAACTAAAAGAGGCTAACCTACACTAAAATTCATTAAAATACACTAAAATATACTAAAATATGCTAAAATACACTAGAGTACACCGAATTCATTAAGATATATTACAATAAACTACAATACTCTAAAATACACTAAAATGCGCTAAAATACAGTAAAATTCTCTAAAAATATTAAAATACACTAAAATATACTAAAATCCACTAAACTGCACTAGAATAAACTAAAATATAGTAAAATAAACTGAAATACACTAAGCTGCCCTAAAATACACTAGAACTCACTATAATCCAATAAAATATAATAAAATACACTAAAACACATTAAAATACAAAAAAAAAAAAAATACACTAGACTATACTAAAAAACACTAAACTACACTAAAATAAACTAAAATATATTAAAATTCATTAAAATACACTAAAATGCGCTAAAATATACTAAAATTCTCTAAAATTCACTAGAATATACCGAAATTCACTAAGATATACTAAAATACATTAAAATGCACAAAAATGCTCAAAAATACACTAAAATATAGTAAAATAAACTACAATACCCTAAAATACACAAAAATGTGCTAAAATACACTAAAATACATTAAAATCACAAAATAAATAAAATACACTAGAATAGACTAAAAAACACTAAAATAAACTAAAATATATTAAAATTCACTAAAATACGCTAAAACAAACTAAAATTCTCTAAACTATACTAAAATACACAAAACTACACTAAAATAAACTAAAATATACTAAAACACACTAAAATATACTAAAATACACTAAAATATACTAAAATATATTAAATACACTATAATAGAACGAAATTCGCCAAGATATACTAAAATACACCAAAAAAATACACTAAAATACACACAAATACTCTAAATTACAGTAAAATACACTAAAATAAACTACAATACCCTAAAATACACTAAAATGCGCTAAAATACACTAAAATTCACTAAAGTACACTAAAATATACTAAAATACACTAAAATAAACTAAAATATACTAAAATACACTAAAATACACTAAAATATACTAAAATACATTAAAATAGATTAAAATATACTAAAATACACTAAAACACACCGAAATTCACTAAAATATACTAATATACACTAAAATACACCAAAATGCTCTACACTACACTAAAATATACTAAAATAAAGTACAATACCCTAAAATACACTAAAATGCGCCAAAATACACTAGAATACACGAAAATATTCTAAACTACACTGAAATACACAAAAATAAACTAAAATATACTAAAATACACTAAAATACACTAAAATATACTAAAATACACTAAAAAAGATTAAAATATACTAAAATAGAATAAAACACACCGAAATTCACTAAAATATACTAAAATACACCAAAATGCTCTACACTACACTAAAATATACTAAAATAAACTACAATACCCTAAAATACATTAAAATGCGCCAAATTACACTAAAATATACTAATATACACTAAAATATACTAAAATATACTAAAATACACTAAAATAACCTAAATTCTTAAAGATATACTACAATACACTAAAATACACTAAAATGCACACAATAGCTCTAAAATACCCTAAAATATACTAAAATAAATTAAAGTACCCTAAAATACATTAAAATGCGCCAAAATAAAATTCAAAATTTTAACTTCGTCGGAAAATCCAAGCACATATCGAAAAATGCCTGTCAGGCCTACAATTTAGACACAATTGGACTGATAACAATTTACAAACGACGACAATTAAAAGTTATGACGACAAATGCAAACATTTGGTTCAACAAACAATGCCTCGCATCGAATGTTATACCAAAATATGCCAAAATACAGATTAGAATCAACAGCACAGCAAGCAGGAAGACAATAAAAAGGGCACAAAGAGACTTTGTGAAATTCGAGATCAGAAACCCTTACGCCAAAAAAGAAATTACGAACTCAAAATTGCTAGACATTCATCTTAAACTAGCAGAACGACTCCCAACCGACGTACTCATGAACACATTAGACCAAATACGAGCAGAAAACGCGAAAACAGTAAAACAAAAATACGAAACTTTAAACAAGAAACTCGAGACACTAACACATTCAACAAACAACAAAACGCGCAAAAACAACAATTTAGATTTTTGAATCTAACAGAGGTCACCATCAGCAAGCAAGAGGCTCAATTATTGGAAAAGGGATTAAAACACAATATCACAGAAAACAACAAGAAAAAGGAAATAGAACAAACCATTGTGGACACAGAAGTCGCAATAGCGATGATCCCAAACGAAGAACAAGAGCAAGCCAGGCACATCTGCAAACAAATAATAGAGAAGGAGCCCAAGTCCACAAAACACTTAAACGGAGAGCACTATACAATTAGGAAACTAAAACGTAAACTGGAAGCGAACAACATCTTAGTCACAAAAGCAGACAAGGGAAACACAACGGTGCTTATCGGTAAACATGACTGCATCGAAAAGACAGAACAGTTAATAAAAGACTCTAAGTGCAAGAGAATTGGTAAAGATCCTATGGAAGAATACCAAACGAAAATTAAGGAGATTATAAAAAAGGCAACAAGGATAATAAAACCAGACATATCGCACACATTAACAATGATGAATCCATCCGCACCATCTATGATAGCTCTACCAAAAATACACAAACCAAATACACCAATGAGACCCATAATTAACTACAAATCTGCACCAGGCTGCAAACTTTCGAAATATATAAAAACAATATTAAAAGACACCTTAGACCTGGAATATAGGCATACAATAGCCAACACTACAGAACTGATTGATAAACTGGAGAATGTGAAAATAACGGAGAAAACAAAACTGGTCTCTTTTGGCGTAAAGGACTTGTGTCCATCAATTCCCGTAATGAATACATTGAACATTGTTCATAGGACAGTAAAAAACAAAACGGAAAACAAGAAACTAGCAACACAACTTACAGGCACACTAAAAGCGACACTAGAACAGAATTATTTTAAATTTAACAATAATATATATAGACAAATAACAGGACTAGAGATGGGAAATCCAACATCTGCCACCCTCATGGAAGTATATATGCAGAACTTAGAAGAGGAATACGAAAAGGAATTAAAAACCAACTTCGGAGTAATATTCTGCGCAAGATATGTCGACGACATCATATGCATACTAGAAGGAAATAACGATGAGCAAATTCTAGATTACTTGAATGGAAGACACAAGGACATAAAATTTACAATGGAAAAGTAAGAGGAGGGGAGAATTAATTATCTGGACCTAACGATCAAGAGGAACATAATCTCGAACAGAATCGAATATGAATTATACAGGAAACAAACAGCAACGGACACAATAATACACAACTCATCAAATCGTCCCCAGCAACACAAAAACGCAGCAATCAGGCAGCTAATAACAAGACTCGAGAGAACACCACTAGAACGGCAAATGTATATGAAGGAAATGGAAACAATATACACAATAGCGGAAAACAACGGATACAAAAAGCGCCTCGTAGATAACATCAAGAAACAAATTAGAACGAACAAAGAACAGGAGAATGAAAGGAAAAAATGGGCTACATTGACATATATGCGAAAATCAACGTACAAACTGGCGAAATTCTTTGGAAAACACAACATCAATACCGCATTCAGAACAAGAAACAACCTAGACAGAATACTACGGAATAAAACAACCGAGGCAAATATACTAGACAAAGAAGGAGTGCACAAATTAACTTGTACATGCCATTATAGCTACATCGGGCAAACAGGACGAAAAATTAAGACCAGATTTAGGGAACACATTAGAGACTATAACAAAAAACTACGAGAACCAAAATCAACTCCAGAATCAAACTTTGCGAACCATATATTTAACAACAAATGTACACCAGGACATATAAAGGCAACGGTTAAACTGCTTAATACACAGCACAAAGGAAGGAGATTAAATGTATTAGAAAACATGGAAATATACAAACAAAAAACATTTGACGGACGAGTAATAAATGAACAAATAAACACTGCTTCGGACACAATATTTGAACTGTTGACACATTTTTACAGAAGAAGAAACACTACACCAGCACAAAAACGTTACGCAGGTGCACAAGACCAAAGCAATAAAGAACATCATAAACGTCCAATTACAGATTATTATGTCACATAAAAAAAAACCCAATAGGTTCATCCATAAACAAAAACGGACAACAAGCATGATCGTTAAAGGATTTAGTTAGGAAAAAAGACGAATGAAAAAGGGAGGGAAAAATTAGGTAAAAAGAGACAAACGAAAAAGGAGAGAGAGTGCACTAAAATGCACTAAAATATACTAAAATACACTAAAATACACAAAAAATCACCTTAATACACTTAAATATACTAAAATAATACACTAAAATACACTAAAATGCACAAAAATGCTCTAAAATACACTAAAATGTACTAAAATAAACTGAAATACCCTAAAGTATACTAAAATGCGCTAAAAGACACTAAAATTCACTAAAATACATTAAAATGCACACAAATGCTCTAAAATACAATAAAATACACTAAAATTAGCTACAATACCTTAAAATACACGAAAATGCGCTAAAATGCACAAAAATTCACTAAAATAGACTAAAATATACTAAAATAAACTAAAGTGCACAAAAATGCTCTAAAATACACTAAAATACACCGAAATTCACTACGATATACTAAATACACTAAAACTCACAAAAATGCTCTAAATTACACTAAAATATACTAAAATAAACTACAATACCATAGGATACACTAAAATGCGCTAAAACACACTAAAATTTACTAAAAAACACTAAAATATACTAAAATACACTAAAATACACTAAAATATACAAAAATACACAAAACTACACTAAAATAAACTAAAATAGACTAAAATATACTATAATATACTAAAATGCACTAAAATACACTAAAATATATTAAATACACTATAATACAAAGAAGTTCACTAAGATATACTAAAATACAATAAACAACACTAAAATGCACACAAATGCTCTAAAATACAATAAAATACACTAAAATAAACTACAATACTAAAATACACTAAAATGCGCTAAAAAACACTAAAATTCACTGAAAAACGCTAAAATATACTAAAATACACTAAAATATACTCAAATACACAAAACTACACTAGAATAAACTAAAAGAGACTAACGTACACTAAAATTCATTAAAATACACTAAAATATACTAAAATATGCTAAAATACACTAAAGTACACCGAAATTCATTAAGATATACTAAAATAAACTACAATACTCTAAAATACACTAAAATGCGCTATAATACAATAAAATTCTCTAAAAATATTAAAATACACTAAAATATACTAAAATCCACTAAACTGCACTAGAATAAACTAAAATATAGTAAAATAAAATACACTTAGCTGCCCTAAAATACACTAAAATTCACTATAGTCCAATAAAATATAATAAAATACACTAAAACACATTAAAATAAAAAAAAAAATACACTAGACTATACTAAAAAACACTAAACTACACTAAAATAAACTAAAATATATTAAAATTCATTAAAATACACTAAAATGCGCTAAAATATTCTAAAATTCACTAGAATATACCGAAATTCACTAAGATATACTAAAATACACTACAATGCACTAAAATATAGTAAAATAAACTACAATACCCTAAAATACACTAAAATGTGCTAAAATACACTAAAATACATTAAAATCACAAAATAAATAAAATACACTAGAATATACTAAAAAACACTAAAATAAACTAAAATATATTAAAATTTACTAAACATCACTAAAATAAGCTAAAACAAACTAAAATTCTCTAAAATATACTAAAATACACAAAACTACACTGAAATAAACTAAAATATACTAAAACACACTAAAATATACTAAAATACACCAAAATATACTAAAATATATTTAATACACTATAATACAACGAAATTCGCTAAGATATACTAAAATACACCAAAAAATACACTAAAATGCACACAAATGCTCTAAATTACAATAAAATACACTAAAATAAACTACAATACTCTAAAATACACTAAAATGCGCTAAAATACACTAAAACTCACTAAAATACACTAAAATATACTAAAATAGATTAAAATATACTAAAATACACTAAAACACACCGAAATTCACTAAAATATACTAAAATACACTAAAATACACCAAAATGCTCTACACTACACTAAAATATACTAAAATAAAGTACAATACCCTAAAATACACTAAAATGCGCCAAAATACACTAGAATACACGAAAATATTCTAAACTACACTGAAATACACAAAAATAAAATATACTAGAATACACTAAAATACACTAAAATATACTAAAATACACTAAAAAAGATTAAAATATACTAAAATACACTAAAATACACAAAAATTCACTTATATACACTTAAATATACTAAAATAATACACTAAAATACAGTAAAATACACCAAAATGCTCTACACTACACTAAAATATACTAAAATAAACTACAGTACCCTAAAATGCGCCAAAATACACTAAAATATACTAATATACACTCAAATATACTAAAATATACTAAAATACACTAAAATAACCTAACTTCTTTAAGATATACTACAATACACTAAAATACACTAAAATGCACACAATAGCTCTAAAATACCCTAAAATATACTAAAATAAATTAAAATACCCTAAAATACATTAAAATGAGCCAAAATAAAATTCAAAATTTTAACCCCGTCGGAAAATCCAAGCACATATCGAAAAATGCCTGTCAGGCCTACAATTTAGACACAATTGGACTGATAACAATTTACAAACCACGACAATTAAAAGTTATGATGACAAAGGCAACCATTTGGTTCAACAAACAATGCCTCGCATCGAATGTTATACCAAAATATGCCAAAATACAGATTAGAATCAACAGCACAGCAAGCAGGAAGACAATAAAAAGGGCACAAAGAGACTTTGTGAAATTCGAGATCAGAAACTCTTACGCCAAAAAAGAAATTACGAACTCGGAATTACTAGACATTCATCTTAAACTAGCAGAACGACTCTCTACCACGTACTCATGAAAATATTAGACCAAATACGAGCAGAAAACGCGAAAACAATAATACGCAACTTTAAACAAGAAACTCGAGACACTAACACATTCAACAAACAACGCGCAAAAACAACAATTTAGATTTTTAAATCTAACAGAGGTCACCATCAGCAAGCAAGAGGATCAATTATTGGAAAAGGGATTAAAACACAATATCACAGAAAAGAACAAGAAAAAGGAAATAGAACAAACCATTGTGGACACAGAAGTCGCAATAGCGATGATCCCAAACGAAGAACAAGAGCAAGCCAGGCACATCTGCAAACAAATAATAGAGAAGGAGCCCAAGTCCACAAAACACTTAAACGGAGAGCACTATACAATTAGGAAACTAAAACGTAAACTGGAAGCGAACAACATCTTAGTCACAAAAGCAGACAAGGGAAACACAACGGTGCTCATCGGTAAACATGACTGCATCGAAAAGACAGAACAGTTAATAAAAGACTCTAAGTGCAAGAGAATTGGTAAAGATCCTACGGAAGAATACCAAATAAAAATTAAGGAGATTATAAAAAAGGCAACAAGGATAATAAAACCAGACATATCGCACACATTAACTATGATGAATCCATCCGCCTCATCTATGATAGCTCTACCAAAAATACACAAACCAAACACACCAATGAGACCCATAATTAACTACAAATCTGCACCAGGCTACAAACTTTCGAAATATATAAAAACAATATTAAAAGACACCTTAGACCTGAAATATAGGCATACAATAGTCAACACTACAGAACTGATTGATAAACTAGGGAATGTGAAAAAAACATAGAAAACAAAACTGGTCTCTTTTGGCGTAAAGGACTTGTATCCATCAATTCCCGTAATGGATACATTGAACATTGTTCATACGACAGTAAAAAACAAAACGGAAAACAAGGAACTAGCAATACAACTTCAGGCACACTAAAAGCGACACTAGAACAGAATTATTTTAAATTTAACAATAATATATATAGACAAATAACAGGACTAGAGATGGGAAATCCAACATCTGCCACCCTTATGGAAGTATTTATGCAGAACTTAGAAGAGGAATACGTAAAGGAATTAAAAACCAACTTCGGAGTAATATTCTACGCAAGATATGTCGACGACATCATATGTATACTAGAAGGAAATAACGATGAGCAAATTCTAGATTACTTGAATGGAAGACACAAGGACATAAAATTTACAATGGAAAAGTAAGAGGAGGGGAAAATTAATTATCTGGACCTAACGATCAAGAGGAACATAATCTCGAACGGAATCGAATATGAAATATACAGGAAACCAACAGCAACGGACACAATAATACACAACTCATCAAATCGTCCCCAGCAACACAAAAACGCAGCAATCAGGCAGCTAATAACAAGACTCGAGAGAACACCACTAACACGACAAATGTATATGAAGGAAGTGGAAACAATATACACAATAGCAGAAAACAATGGATACAAAAAGCGCCTCGTAGATAACATCAAGAAACAAATTCGAATGAACAAAGAACAGGAGAATGAAAGGAAAAAATGGGCTACATTAACATATATGCGAAAATCAACGTACAAACTGGCGAAATTCTTTGGAAAACACAACATCAATACCGCATTCAACAAGAAACAACCTAGGCAGAATACTACGGAATAAAACAACCGAGGCAAATATACTAGACAAACAAGGAGTGCACAAATTAACTTGTACATGCCATTATAGCTACATCGGGCAAACAGGACGAAAAATTAAGACCAGATTTAGGGAACACATTAGAGACTATAACAAAAAACTACGAGAACCAAAATCAACTTCAGAATCAAACTTTGCGAACCATATATTTAACAACAAATGTACACCAGGACATATAAACGGTTAAACTGCTTAATACACAGCACAAAGGAAGAAGACTAAATGTATTAGAAAACATGGAAATATACAAACAAAAAACATTTGACGGACGAGTAATAAATGAACAAATAAACACTGCTTCGGACACAATATTTGAACCGTTGACACATTTTTACAGAAGAACAAACACTACACCAGCACAAAAACGTTACGCAGGTGCACAAGACCAAAGCAATAAAGAACATCATAAACGTACAATTACAGATTATTATGTCACATAAAAAAAACCAATAAACAAAACGGACAAAAACGGACAACAAGCATGATCGTAAAAGGATTTAGTTAGGAAAAAAGACGAATGAAAAAGGGAGGGACAAATTAGGTAAAAAAAGACAAACGAAAATGGAGAGAGAGATGCAGGCAAAAAAAGACAGAAAGTGTCGAACGCAATAACACGAAGGGAGACACGAACTATATAAACACAACTGACAATAGAACGCAACTAGTACGAAAAGATTACTGAAGATGGCAAACAGCCGAAACCGGTTTGTTCACAAACCAAATTTGACGAGGGTCGACGGAAAACCGTACCCAAATAAAAGTATATTAAAATATACTAAAATACACTAAACTACACTAGAATAAAATAAAATTCACTAAAGTATACTAAAATACAATAAAATGCACTAAAATATACTAAAATACACTAAACTACACTAAAATATACTAAAATACAGCAAAATTCACAAAAATTCACTTAAATACACTAAAATGCACAAAAATGCTCTAAAATACACCGAAATTCACTAAGATATACTAAAATACACTAAAATACAGTAAAATGCACAAAAATGCTATAAAATACACTAAAACGTACTAAAATAAACTGAAATACCCTAATATATACTAAAATGCGCTAAAAGACACTAAAATTCACTAAAATAACAATTGCTCTAAAATACAATAAAATACACTAAAATTGGCTACAATACCCTAAAATACACTAAAATGCGCTAAAATTCACTAAAATTCACTCAAATACACCAAAAAATATACTAAAATACACTAAACTACACTAAAATATACTAAAATACAGCAAAATTCACAAAAATTCACTTAAATACACTAAAATGCACAAAAATGCTCTAAAATACACCGAAATTCACTAAGATATACTAAAATACACTAAAATACAGTAAAATGCACAAAAATGCTATAAAATACACTAAAATGTACTAAAATAAACTAAAATACCCTAAAATATACTAAAATGCGCTAAAAGACACTAAAATTCACTAAAATACATTAAAATGCACACAAATGCTCTAAAATACAATAAAATACACTAAAATTAGCTACAATACCCTAAAATACACTAAAGTGCACTAAAATACACTAAAATTCACTAAAATACACTAAAATATACTAAAATACACTAAATTAACTAAAATATACTAAAATACACTAAAATACATCGGAATTCACTAAAATATACTAAAATACACTAAAATACACAAAAATGCTCTAAACTACACTAAAATATACTAAAGTAAACTACAATACCCTAAAATACACTAAACTGCGCCAAAATACACTAAAATACAACGAAATTCAGTTAGATATACAAAAATACACTAAAATACACTAAAATGCACAAAAATGAAGCAGAAAGAAACTACAATACCTAAAAGTACACTAGAATGCTCTAAAATACCCTAAATATACTAAAATAAACTACGATACCCTAAAATACCTTAAAATGCGCTAAAAGACAATAAAATTCACTAAAATACACTAAAATATACTAAAATACACTCAAATACACTAAAATATACTCAAATACACAAAACCTCACTAAAATAAACTAAAACAGACTAATATATACTAAAATGCACAAAAATTCACTAAAATAGACTAAAATATACTAAAATAAAGTAAAGTGCACAAAAATGCTCTAAAGTACACTAAAATACACCGAAATTCACTACGATATACTAAAATACACTAAAACTCACAAAAATGCTCTAAATTACACTAAACTATACTAAAATAAACTACAATACCATAAAGTGCGCTAGAAGACGCTAAAATTTACTAAAAAACACTAAAATATACTAAAATACACTAAAATATACTAAAATACACAAAACTACGCTAAAATAAACTAAAATAGACTAAAATACACTATAATATACTAAAATGCACTAAAATATACTAAAATATATTAAAAACACTATAATACAACGAAATTCACTATGTTATACTAAAATACAATAAACAACACTAAAATGCACTAAAAACACTAAAATTCACTGAAAAACGCAAAAATATACTAAAATACACTAAAATATACTCAAATACACAAAACTACACTAAAATGAACTAAAAGAGACTAACATACACTAAAATTCATTAAAATACACTAAAATATACTAAAATACACTAAAATACACCGAAATTCATTAAGATATACTAAAATACCCTAAAAGTCACTAAAATATACTAAAATAGACTACCACACTAAAAACACTAAATACACTACAAAAAAAAAAACTAAAACTGACCTAAAACTAAATTAACTAAAATACACGAAAATATACTAAAATACATTGAAATACACAAATGTAAACTAATATATACTAAAATAAACAACAATATCCTAAAATACACTAAAATACATAAGAATATACTAAAAAACACTAAACTACACTAAAATAAACTAAAATATATTAAAATTCACTAAAACACGCTAAAATAAACTAAACTTCTCTAAAATTCACTTAAATACACTAAAATATACTAAAATTCACTAAAATATATTAAAATACACAAAACTACACTAAAATAAACTAAAACAGACTAAAACACACTAAAATATACTAAAGTACACCAAAATATACTGAAATATATTAAATATAATATAATACAACGAAATTCGCTAAGATATACTAAAACACACCAAAAAATACACTAAAATGCACACAAATGCTCTAAAAAACAATAAAATACACTAAAATAAACAACAATACCCTAAAATACACTAAAATGCGCTAGAATACACTAAAATTCGCTTAAATACATTAAGATGTACTAAAATACACTACAACACACCGAAATTTACTAAAATATTGCATACATTAACAATGATGAATCCATCCGCACCATCTATGATAGCTCTACCAAAAATACACAAACCAAACACACAAATGAGACCCATAATTAACTACAAATCTGCACCAGGCTACAAACTTTCGAAATATATAAAAACAATATTAAAAGACACCTTAGACCTGAAATATAGGCATACAATAGTCAACACTACAGAACTGATTGATAAACTAGGGAATGTGAAAAAAACATAGAAAACAAAACTGGTCTCTTTTGGCGTAAAGGACTTGTATCCATCAATTCCCGTAATGGATACATTGAACATTGTTCATACGACAGTAAAAAACAAAACGGAAAACAAGGAACTAGCAATACAACTTACAGGCACACTAAAAGCGACACTAGAACAGAATTATTTTAAATTTAACAATAATATATATAGACAAATAACAGGACTAGAGATGGGAAATCCAACATCTGCCACCCTTATGGAAGTAATTATGCAGAACTTAGAAGAGGAATACGTAAAGGAATTAAAAACCAACTTCGGAGTAATATTCTACGCAAGATATGTCGACGACATCATATGTATACTAGAAGGAAATAACGATGAGCAAATTCTAGATTACTTGAATGGAAGACACAAGGACATAAAATTTACAATGGAAAAGTAAGAGGAGGGGAGAATTAATTATCTGGACCTAACGATCAAGAGGAACATAATCTCGAACGGAATCGAATATGAAATATACAGGAAACCAACAGCAACGGACACAATAATACACAACTCATCAAATCGTCCCCAGCAACACAAAAACGCAGCAATCAGGCAGCTAATAACAAGACTCGAGAGAACACCACTAACACGACAAATGTATATGAAGGAAGTGGAAACAATATACACAATAGCAGAAAACAATGGATACAAAAAGCGCCTCGTTGATAACATCAAGAAACAAATTCGAATGAACAAAGAACAGGAGAATGAAAGGAAAAAATGGGCTACATTAACATATATGCGAAAATCAACGTACAAACTGGCGAAATTCTTTGGAAAACACAACATCAATACCGCATTCAACAAGAAACAACCTAGGCAGAATACTACGGAATAAAACAACCGAGGCAAATATACTAGACAAACAAGGAGTGCACAAATTAACTTGTACATGCCATTATAGCTACATCGGGCAAACAGGACGAAAAATTAAGACCAGATTTAGGGAACACATTAGAGACTATAACAAAAAACTACGAGAACCAAAATCAACTCCAGAATCAAACTTTGCGAACCATATATTTAACAACAAATGTACACCAGGACATATAAACGGTTAAACTGCTTAATACACAGCACAAAGGAAGAAGACTAAATGTATTAGAAAACATGGAAATATACAAACAAAAAACATTTGACGGACGAGTAATAAATGAACAAATAAACACTGCTTCGGACACAATATTTGAACCGTTGACACATTTTTACAGAAGAACAAACACTACACTAGCACAAAAACGTTACGCAGGTGCACAAGACCAAAGCAATAAAGAACATCATAAACGTACAATTACAGATTATTATGTCACATAAAAAAAACCAATAAACAAAACGGACAAAAACGGACAACAAGCATGATCGTAAAAGGATTTAGTTAGGAAAAAAGACGAATGAAAAAGGGAGGGACAAATTAGGTAAAAAGAGAACAACGAAAATGGAGAGAGAGATGCAGGCAAAAAAAAACAGAAAGTGTCGAACGCAATAACACGAAGGGAGACACGAACTATATAAACACAACTGACAATAGAACGCAACTAGTACGAAAAGATTACTGAAGATGGCAAACAGCCGAAACCGGTTTGTTCACAAACCAAATTTGACGAGGGTCGACGGAAAACCGTACCCAAATAAAAGTATATTAAAATATACTAAAATACACTAAACTACACTAGAATAAAATAAAATTCACTAAAGTATACTAAAATACAATAAAAAGCACTAAAATATACTAAACTACACTAAAATACAGCAAAATTCACTTAAATACACTAAAATGCACAAAAATTCACTTAAATACACTTAAATACACTAAAATGCACAAAAATGCTCTAAAATACACCGAAATTCACTAAGATATACTAAAATACACTAAAATACAGTAAAATGCACAAAAATGCTATAAAATACACTAAAATGTACTAAAATAAACTAAAATACCCTAAAATATACTAAAATGCGCTAAAAGACACTAAAATTCACTAAAATACATTAAAATGCACACAAATGCTCTAAAATACAATAAAATACACTAAAATTAGCTACAATACCCTAAAATACACTAAAGTGCACTAAAATACACTAAAATTAACTAAAATACACTAAAATATACTAAAATACACTAAATTAACTAAAATATACTAAAATACACTAAAATACATCGGAATTCACTAAAATATACTAAAATACACTAAAATACACAAAAATGCTCTAAACTACACTAAAATATACTAAAGTAAACTACAATACCCTAAAATACACTAAACTGCGCCAAAATACACTAAAATACACGAAATTCAGTTAGATATACAAAAAATACACTAAAATACACTAAAATGCACAAAAATGAAGCAGAAAGAAACTACAATACCTAAAAGTACACTAGAATGCTCTAAAATACCCTAAATATACTAAAATAAACTACGATACCCTAAAATACCTTAAAATGCGCTAAAAGACAATAAAATTCACTAAAATACACTAAATATACTAAAATACACTCAAATACACTAAAATATACTCAAATACACAAAACCTCACTAAAATAAACTAAAACAGACTAATATATACTAAAATGCACAAAAATTCACTAAAATAGACTAAAATATACTAAAATAAAGTAAAGTGCACAAAAATGCTCTAAAGTACACTAAAATACACCGAAATTCACTACGATATACTAAAATACACTAAAACTCACAAAAATGCTCTAAATTACACTAAACTATACTAAAATAAACTACAATACCATAAAGTGCGCTAGAAGACGCTAAAATTTACTAAAAACACTAAAATATACTAAAATACACTAAATATACTAAAATACACAAAACTACACTAAAATAAACTAAAATAGACTAAAATACACTATAATATACTAAAATGCACTAAAATATACTAAAATATATTAAAAACACTATAATACAACGAAATTCACTATGTTATACTAAAATACAATAAACAACACTAAAATGCACTAAAAACACTAAAATTCACTGAAAAACGCAAAAATATACTAAAATACACTAAAATATACTCAAATACACAAAACTACACTAAAATGAACTAAAAGAGACTAACATACACTAAAATTCATTAAAATACACTAAAATATACTAAAATACACTAAAATACACCGAAATTCATTAAGATATACTAAAATACCCTAAAAGTCACTAAAATATACTAAAATAGACTACCACACTAAAAACAGGACGAAAAATTAAGACCAGATTTAGGGAACACATTAGAGACTATAGCAAAAAACTACGAGAACCAAAATCAACTCCAGAATCAAACTTTGCGAACCATATATTTAACAACAAATGTACACCAGGACATATAAACGGTTAAACTGCTTAATACACAGCACAAAGGAAGAAAACTAAATGTATTAGAAAACATGGAAATATACAAACAAAAAACATTTGACGGACGAGTAATAAATGAACAAATAAACACTGCTTCGGACACAATATTTGAACCGTTGACACATTTTTACAGAAGAACAAACACTACACTAGCACAAAAACGTTACGCAGGTGCACAAGACCAAAGCAATAAAGAACATCATAAACGTACAATTACAGATTATTATGTCACATAAAAAAACCAATAAACAAAACGGACAAAAACGGACAACAAGCATGATCGTAAAAGGATTTAGTTAGGAAAAAAGACGAATGAAAAAGGGAGGGGCAAATTAGGTAAAAAGAGACAAACGAAAATGGAGAGAGAGATGCAGGCAAAAAAAGACAGAAAGTGTCGAACGCAATAACACGAAGGGAGACACGAACTATATAAACACAACTGACAATAGAACGCAACTAGTACGAAAAGATTACTGAAGATGGCAAACAGCCGAAACCGGTTTGTTCACAAACCAAATTTGACGAGGGTCGACGGAAAACCGTACCCAAATAAAAGTATATTAAAATATACTAAAATACACTAAACTACACTAGAATAAAATAAAATTCACTAAAGTATACTAAAATACAATAAAATGCACTAAAATATACTAAAATACACTAAACTACACTAAAATATACTAAAATACAGCAAAATTCACAAAAATTCACTTAAATACACTTAAATACACTAAAATGCACAAAAATGCTTTAAAATACACCGAAATTCACTAAGATATACTAAAATACACTAAAATACAGTAAAATGCACAAAAATGCTATAAAATACACTAAAATGTACTAAAATAAACTGAAATACCCTAATATATACTAAAATGCGCTAAAAGACAGTAAAATTAACTAAAATAACAATTGCTCTAAAATACAATAAAATACACTAAAATTGGCTACAATACCCTAAAATACACTAATATGCGCTAAAATTCACTAAAATTCACTCAAATACACCAAAAAATATACTAAAATACACTAAACTACACTAAAATATACTAAAATACAGCAAAATTCACAAAAATTCACTTAAATACACTTAAATACACTAAAATGCTCTAAAATATACCGAAATTCATTAAGATATACTAAAATACCCTAAAAGACACTAAAATATACTAAAATAGACTACAACACTAAAAACACTAAATACACTACAAAAAAAACTAAAACTAAAATACACGAAAATATACTAAAATACATTGATATACACAAATATAAATTAAAATATACTAAAATAAACAACAATATCCTAAAATACATTAGAATATACTAAAAAGCACTAAACTACACTAAAATAAACTAAAATATATTAAAATTCACTAAAATTCACTAAAATACGCTAAAATAAACTAACTTCTCTAAAATTCACTAAAATACACTAAAATATACTAAAATTCACTAAAATATATTAAAATAAACAAAACTACACTAAAATAAACTAAAACAGACTAAAACACACTAAAACACACTAAAATATACTAAAGTACACCAAAATATATCGAAATATATTAAATTAAATATAATACACCGAAATTCGCTAAGATATACTAAAACACACCAAAAAAATACACTACAATGCACACCAATGCTCTAAAAAACAATAAAATACACTAAAATAAACTACAATACCCGAAAATGCACTAAAATGCGCTAGAATACACTAAAATTCGCTAAAATACACTAAAATATACTAAAATACACTAAAACACACCGACATTCACTAAAATATACTAAAATACACCAAAATGCTCTACACTACACTAAAATATACCAAAAACTACAATACCCTAAAATACACTAAAATGCTCCAAAATACACTAAGATACATAAAAATATTCTAAAATACACTGTAATACACTGAAATACTCAAAAATAAACCGAAATATACTAAAATACACTAAAATATACTAAATTACACTAAAATATACTAAAATATACTAAAATATACTAAAATACACCGAAGTTCATTAAGATATACTACAACACACTAAAATATATTAAAATGCACAAAATAGCGCTAAAATACCCTAAAATATAGTAAAATAAACTACAATACCCTAAATACACTAAAATGCGCCAAAATACAATAAAATTGACTAAAATACTCTAAAATACTCTAAAATATACTAAAATACACTAAACTACACTAGAATAAAATAAAATTCACAAAAATGCACTAAAGTATACTAAAATACCCTAAAATGCACTAAAATATACTAAAATACACTAAACTACACAAGAATAAACTAAAATATAGTAAAATATACTAAAATACACTAAGCTGCCCTAGAATACACTAAAATTCACTATAATTCAATAAAATATAATAAAATACCATAAAATACATTAAAATACAAAAACAAAATACACTAGAATATACTAAAAAACACTAAACTACACTAAAATAAAATAAAATATATTAAAATTCATTAAGATACACTAAAATACGCTAAAATAAACTAAGATTCTCTAAAATTCACTAGAATACACTAAAATAAACAAAAATTCACTAAAATACACTAAATAAACTAAAATGCACAAAAATGCACAAAAATTCTCTAAAATACACTAAAATACACCGAAATTCACTAAAATATACTTAAAATACACTAAAATACACTAAAATGCACAAAAATGCACAAAAATGCTCTAAAATACACTAAAACGTACTAAAATAAACTGCAATACCCTAAAATATACTACAATGCGCTAAAAGACACTTAAATTCACTAAAATACATTAAAATGCACACAAATGCTTTAAAATACATTAATATACACTAAAATTAGCTACAATACCCTAAAATACACTAAAATGCGCTAAAATACACTAAAATTCACTAAAATACACTAAAATATACTAAAATACACTAAAACAAACAAAAATGTACTAAAATACACTAAAATACATCGAAATTCACTAAAATATACTAAAATACACAAAAATGCTCTAAACTACGCTAAAATATACTAAAGTAAACTACAATACCCTAAAATACACTAAACTGCGCCAAAATACACTAAAATACACCGAAATTCATTAAGATATACAAAAATACACTAAAATGCACAAAAATGAAACAGAAAGAAATTACAATATTTAAAAGTAAACTAGAATGCTCTAAAATACCCTAAATATACTTAATTGCGCTAAAAGACACTAAAATTCACTAAAATACACTAAAAAATAATAAAATACACTCAAATACACTGAAATATACTCAAATACACAAAACTACACTAAAATAAACTAAAATGGACTAATATATACTAAATTCACTAAAATAGACTAAAATAGACTAAAATAAACTTAATTGCACAAAAATGCTCTAAAATACACCGAAATTCACTACGATATACTAAAATACACTAAAACTCACAAAAATGCTCTAAATTACACTAAAATATACTAAAATAAACTACAATACCATAAAATACACTAAAATGCGCTAAAAGACACTAGAATTTACTAAAAAAACACTAAAATATACTAAAATACACTAAAATATACTAAAATACACTAAAACAAACAAAAATGTACTAAAATACACTAAAATACATCGAAATTCACTAAAATATACTAAAATACACAAAAATGCTCTAAACTACGCTAAAATATACTAAAGTAAACTACAATACCCTAAAATACACTAAACTGCGCCAAAATACACTAAAATACACCGAAATTCATTAAGATATACAAAAATACACTAAAATGCACAAAAATGAAACAGAAAGAAATTACAATATTTAAAAGTAAACTAGAATGCTCTAAAATACCCTAAATATACTTAATTGCGCTAAAAGACACTAAAATTCACTAAAATACACTAAAAAATAATAAAATACACTCAAATACACTGAAATATACTCAAATACACAAAACTACACTAAAATAAACTAAAATGGACTAATATATACTAAACTGCACAAAAATTCACTAAAATAGACTAAAATAGACTAAAATAAACTTAATTGCACAAAAATGCTCTAAAATACACCGAAATTCACTACGATATACTAAAATACACTAAAACTCACAAAAATGCTCTAAATTACACTAAAATATACTAAAATAAACTACAATACCATAAAATACACTAAAATGCGCTAAAAGACACTAGAATTTACTAAAAAAACACTAAAATATACTAAAATACACTAAAATACATTTAAATATGCTAAAATACACTATAATATACTAAAATGCACTAAAATATCTATATATATAAAAGAAAGTGATGTTAGTTACTACGCTTATAACTCGAGAATGCCTGGACCGATTTCGGTGATTAGCACCAATTCGGACAGGTCTCCGGCCAAATAAGAAGAATACACAAGAAAATTTTGGAAAATTTCCAAAAAAAAAAAAATTATGAAGAAAATTGATTTTCACATACATTTTTTTTACAACGCTATCTTAACTCAAGAACCCATAAAAAAACATGATTGTAAATGCTATATTGCCAGTAGATGGCGTTGTATGCACACTTGGCAGATGCAAAGACATATGTTAGTAGTCAAAAAAGTCATGAAAAATGTGATTGAAGCAAAAACTTTAAAAGAAAAATATAAGGGCGATGTGTTGAAACCACGCATTCCTATGATTCCTCCAGATTTGCCGTTTGATTTTAAATGGCTTCAGTTCCCCATACCTGTTGCTTTTCAATGATCCCTGTTTTTTGCACTTTCAGTTATATGTATCACGTTCACGTGCTTTGTTTTTCAATACCGCGAACCAAAATCGATCAAAAAATGTCGAAGAAATGACTTGCAAAGCAGTCACGGGCACGCTAGTACTAAAATATATTAGATATATTACAATATAATACAACAAAATTCACTAAGATATACTAAGATACAATAAACAACACTAAAATGCACACAAATGCTCTAAAGTACACTACAATACGAAAATACACCAAAATGCGCTAAAAGACACTAAAATTCACTGAAAAACGCTAAAATATACTAAAATACACTAAAGTACACTAAAATACATAAAACTACACTAAAATAAACTAAAAGAGACTAACATACACTAAAATTCATTAAAATACACTAAAATATACTAAAATATACTAAAATACACCGAAATTCATTAAGATATTCTAAAATAAACTACAATACTCTAAAATACACTAAAATGCGCTAAAATACAATAAAATTCTCTAAAATATACTAAAATACACTAAAATATACTAAAATCCACTAAACTACACTAGAATAAACTAAAATATAGTAAAATAAACTAAAATACACTAATATAAACTACAATACGAAAATACACCAAAATGCGCTAAAAGACACTAAAATTCACTGAAAAACGCTAAAATATACTAAAATACACTAAAGTACACTAAAATACATAAAACTACACTAAAATAAACTAAAAGAGACTAACATACACTAAAATTCATTAAAATACACTAAAATATACTAAAATATACTAAAATACACCGAAATTCATTAAGATATTCTAAAATAAACTACAATACTCTAAAATACACTAAAATGCGCTAAAATACAATAAAATTCTCTAAAATATACTAAAATACACTAAAATATACTAAAATCCACTAAACTACACTAGAATAAACTAAAATATAGTAAAATAAACTAAAATACACTAAAATTCACTATAATTCAATAAAATATAATAATATACACTAAAATACATTAAAATACAAAAAATACACTAGAATATACTAATAAACACTAAACTACACTAAAATAAACTAAAATATATTAAAATTCATTAAGATACACTAAAATGCGCTAAAATAAACTAAAATTCTCTAAAATTCACTAGAATACACTAAAATAAACAAAAATTCACTAAAATACACTAATATAAACTAAAATGCAAAAAAATGTCCTAAAATATACCGAAATTCACTAAGATATACTAAAATACTCTAAAATGCACAAAAATGTTCAAAAATATACTAAAATATAGTAAAATAAACTACAATACCCTAAAATACACTTAAATGCGCTAAAATACACTAAAATGCACTAAAACACACAAAATAAATAAAATACACTAGAATATACTAAAAAAAACACTAAAATATACTAAAATATATTAAAATTCACTAAAATTCACTAAAATACGCTAAAACAAACTAATATTCTCTAAAATATACTAAAATACACAAAACTACACTAAAATAAACTAAAATATACTAAAACACACCAAAATATACTAAAATACTCCAATATTTACTAAAATATATTAAATACACTATAATACAACTCTTAGATATACTAAAATACACCAAAAAAATACACTAAAATGCACACAAATGCTCTAAAATACAATAAAATACACTAAAATAAACTACAAAACCCTAAAATACACTAAAATGCGCTAAAATACACTAAAATTCACTAAAATATACTAAAATACACTAAAATAAACTAAAATATACTAAAATACACCAAAAAATATTAAAATACACTAAAATAGATTAAAATATACTAAAATACACTAAAACACACCGAAATTCACTAAAGTATACTGAAATACACTAAAATACACCAAAATGCTCTACACTACACTAAAATATACTAAAATAAACTACAATGCGCCAAAATAAACTAAAATACACGAAAATATTCTAAAATACACTAAAATACACAAAAATAAATTAAAATATACTAAAATACACTAAAATATTCTAAAATACACTAAAATATACTAAAATATAATAAAATACATTAAAATGCACCGAAATTCATTAAGATATACTAAAATACACTAAAAGACACTAAAATATACTAAAATAGACTACAACACCCTAAAATACAATAAAATTAACTAAAATACACGAAAATATACTAAAATATACTGAAATACACAAATAAAAAATAAAATATACTAAAATACACTAAAATACACTAAAATATACTTAAATACACTAAAATATACTACAATAAACTAGGATACACTAAAACACACCGAAATTCACTAAGATATACTAAAATACACAAAAATGCACAAAAATATTCTAAAATACTCTAAAATATAATAAAATAAACTAAAATACCCTAAAATACACTAAAATGCGCTAAAATACACCAAAGTTCACTAGAATACACTAAAATATGCTAAAATGCACTCAAAATATACTCAAATACCCTAAACTACACTAAAATAAACTAAAATATACTAAAATACGCTAAAATAGACTAACATACACTAAAATACACCTAAATTCACTAAAATATACCAAAATATACAAAAAAGCTTTAAAATACACTAAAATATACTAAAATAATCTACAATATCCTAAAATACACTGAAATGCGCTAAAATACACTAAAATTCACTAAAATACACGAAAATATACTAAAATACACTAAAATGCACCTAAATTCTTTAAGATATACTAGAATACACTAAACTAGACTAAAATATACTAAAATACAAAGCATGTGCCATATTCCCCACAATATCGAGCGCGGCTCTCCGCGTCCTTCTTGGTGATAAAAGATCGGATTCTAGAATGAGGTTGTCCCAAATATGGGGAAGTTGTAATACGAGCGTCCCACATGATTCAGTAGCTATCGATTGCTTACAGAGCTTTGAAAATGATGTTATTTCAACTTCCAGAACTTCATTCCTTTCCCAAACTGGTGTCAGATCGTAATATATAGTGAATTTCCATGTAGCTGTTACCAATTTTGTCGACCCTACACCTTCGAAATACAATCCTGGATTGGAAGAAAATTCAGTAACATTGATTGGTGAGGCGATTATGATCGGCAGCAAAAGAAGCGAAATGAAAATGGCACTGAATACTCCTAATGACGTGTATGATACAACCTTTCGCTTTGGCGCTATAGTATCATCTTCTGAAGTATGCTGTCTTTTTTGCGATTTGTCATATTCGGGAGTTTCTAAGTGGGAGTCGTTGAATAACGGCGCCAACCTGTGAATTGGTCACATGAAAGTTCCCCTGGCTGTTTTGATGTCGCAAACCCTGATGAGACTATCATCTCCCGTGTAAACCTTGCTGATTCTACCCAACGGCCATTGCAATACTGGGGTACTGTCTTCTTTAAGTATAACAAGCATGCCTTCCATGACGTTTGGCGAAGGTGACTTCCATTTTCCTCTTTGCTGCAGCTCATGTAAATATTTTTGTGACCAGTCCTTCCAGAATTTGTGCTTGATTTCTGACGTTATTTTCCACCTTGTTTCTAAATGCAACGTTGCAGGTTGGGCGTTTACATCTACAGTTGATGTTAATGGTCCACCGATTAAAAAATGGCCTGGTGTAATAGCTTCAAAATCATCGTAATTTGATGAGAGGGGAATTAACGGTCGTGAATTTAGAATGGCTTCTATCTCAACTACTACTGTTTCCAATTCTTCATAAGTAAGTGATGCAGCAGACATGCTTCTCAGTTGGAGATGTTTTGCGGATTTAACTGCCGCTTCCCAAAGTCCAACAAAGTGAGGAGCCCTTGGTGGAATAAATTTAAAGTTTATGGATTGATTGCTACATATTTGTGTGATTTTTTCTTATGAGGCTTCAGAATATATTGATTCTTTTAATTCGGCGAGTTTGTTGTTTGCTCCTACGAAGTTTGTAGCATTGTCACAGTATAATATCTGACAATGGCCTCGCCTGCTGATGAAATGACGTAGTGCTGCTATTAAGGCATCTGTCGATAGATTAGACACTACTTCCATGTGGATGGCCTTGGTTGCAAAGCAACAAAATACGGCAATATAAGCTTTGTGTGGTTTTTTACCTCTGATTTTGTAATGGGTCCAAATCGGTCTGAAATAATCAGCTCCTGTTGTTATGAACGGGAGAGCAGGTGTCACTCTGTCAGCTGGAAGGTTTCCCATTAGTTGCTTAAAAATAATTGGCCTAGCTCTTGTGCATCGTATACAGTTATGAACTATACTGCGTGCTAGTGATTTTCCGTTCGTGATCCAAAATTGTGCCCTGGACGCTGCTACTAATGCTTGTGGACCACAATGACGATTTTCTTCGTGCAGCATTCGCATCAATAATTTTGTCATGACGTGATTGTGTGAGAAAATAGCTGGATGCTTGGCCTTGAATGGTAATGTGGATTGCTCCAGGCGACCACCAACACGCATTACCTAATGTTCGTCCAAGAATGGATTTAATGAGGACAAATGGCTTGATTTATGCACGGCTGTCTGATGCGATAGTTTTTCTAATTCTTCCCCAAACTCAGCCGCTTGAATGAACTTGATGATGACATTCATAGCTTCCTCTATTTTATATGCATCAAAAGCTCTCTTGTTGGGGCGGCAATTTTTTGTAGTTTTGGCGTTTCTAATAAATCTCAATACATAACCGATCGTGTGTTGAAGAGTTTTGATTGAATTTCGGTGGTTGATGCGACTAACGATGTCGTCATAATTTTGATGAACGGTTGATGCTGTTAAGACTTGCTTCGTCAATTTACGTTCTTCATTGCAAGTGCTAATAACTTGTGAAGGTGAGTTTTTCCATTCACTCTTTTGCCCATACAGAATAGAGGTCCATAAAACCAGATTGAGTGTTGTGATAAGTTTTCCGGTGCCAGACCTCGAGAAATTGCGTCGGCAGGATTTTCTTTAGAACTGACATGTCGCCATTGATTTGAATTGCTTAAACATTGTATTTTAGCTATCTTGTTTGCTACAATAGTGTGATAGGAAGCTGCTGATGAATTTATCCAAGCAAGAACAATTTTTGAATCTGACCAAAAATAGGTTTCAGTATTTTGTAGGCGAAGATATTGTGTTATTCTGTTTAATAGCTCTACACCTAGTACCGCAGCGCATAACTCCAGCCGTGGCAGAGTTTGCTTTTTAATGGGTGCCACACGGGACTTAGAACATATTATTCTGGTTGTTACAGTATTGTCTTTATATGTTGCTCGAATATAAACTGTTGTTCCATAAGCTCGTTCAGAGGCATCAACAAATATGTGGAGTTCCATTGTGAGTGGCCTTCCTGTTTTTAGTACGAACCGATCGATCTTCAATTTGTTTAATGTCTCTATACTGGAACGAAGTTTATTCCACTCGGTTTGTAGATTCATGGGCAGTTCATCATCCCAGGACATCGGTAATTGCCACAGCTCTTGCAAAAATATCTTGGCTCGCACGACCACCAGCCCAAAAATTCCCAATGGATCAAAGATCCTGGCGAGTTCTGAACTGACTATTCTTTTTGTCACGCATGTTGTCTTTGGTTTTTCTGCTCGACCAAATTTTGGCAGCCATATCAGCCCAAGTGTTTTAACTGAGCAGTTTGAGGTTTCGACTAAGTTCAAATTAATCTCTTGGTCCTCAGAAGCAATCTCATTCAACAACTTAGGATGATTTGAACACCATTTTCGAAGCTTAAACCCAGCCTCTCCTAAGAGTGATTTCAATCGACGTTGTGATTCCAATGCGGTGCTGATGGTGTCAGCTCCACATAAAAATCATCTTGTAATATTAAGGCGCCCAAAGGGTACTAGTTGTGTTTTGAGTAGCTAGGTGCTGAAGACATTTGGTAGCTAAAAAAGGTGCTGATGAGGTGCCGTAGGTCACAGTTTTAAGGCGATAATATTTGATGTCTTGATGCTCGTTGTATCTCCAAATGATAAGCTGGAACACCTGGTCTGCGTCCTCGACTTGGATTTGCCTATACATTTTCTCGATGTCTGCAGTAAAAAAAATCTGTGCATTCGAAATCGTAGTAAAACAGTAAATAATTCACTTTGCACTGTTGGTGAAGTGTCGAACGATTTAGTAGGCTGGGGCGATACAATAGTCGGAAGGACAAAGACTTCGAATTGCGTTGCATAATTGCCTGAACATGCACGTAATTCTATATTGATTCGTCGGTTCATATTGTGAACCTTACGGCCTATGCCTTCAATACGTAGTGCAGACTCTGATGAATCCAAAGATAGCTTATTTATTACTCTATTTGTAACTAGATTCACTTGCGAACCTGAATCTAGTAAGGCTCGAAATACGCCGGTGCGCCCATTGGCTCCCATTACCCTTACCATTGCTGTGGCTAGTAATACATGGGTGGTATCGCTGAAATGCTTATTTGTTGCAGCTATAATCGGAGTATTTTTGTTTGATGTAGAAGCTGTCTTTTGAAGATTTTCTATTGCGACTATTTTTTGATTATTTTCAGATGGAGTTGTTGTTGCTTTCTCCTAGTGCAATAGGGTGTTATGCTTTTTTGTGCATTTGGAGCAACACCTTGATGTACATGCCTTGGCAGCATGCTCTGATTTGAAGCAGTTGACGCAAAGCCTATTCCTTTGTGTCCATTGTAGCCTCTGAATTGGTAACATTTTTAAGAACCTTTCACAATAATATATGGGATGTCCTGTTGATCCACATACCTTGCAGCTTAAAGGTGATGCAGTTGCTGCTATGATTTTTGCTCGGTCCTTCCCCCCACCAAACTCGTAAGATTTTCCGCAAGTTTGTAGTGCTTAGAATCTATGCTCTATGAATATAAGCAATTCATTTAGATGCACGAGCCTTTTGTTGTCTTGAAGTGATTGTTCGAATAGTACTTGAGTTGAGTGATCGAGTTTCTTTAATAAAATGTGAACCAAGATGGCGTCCCATTTGTCTACCGGAAGTCCTTGTGCATTCAAGTCATGTGTGCATTCCTTGGTAAGATCATGTAAGCTTTTGAGTGCCTGTGGCGTTTCATTCTTCATTTGTGGATGGGCAAGCAAGTTGTTTAATAACGTTGTAACAATAAGCCGTTTATTGTCGTATCTATCCCTTAGAATATTCCATGCCACTTCGTAGTTTGCTGTTGCAATTGGCAAATGTTTTATTAACTTTTTTGGCTCGTCTGCCAGGTGGGTGGTCAAATAAAACATTTTTTCTACCTCGCTCATTTTCGTGTTGTTTATAAGATGAGTATAGAGGTCCTTGAACGCCACCCATTGTAGGTAGCTGCCGTTGAATTTCGGAATTTGAATCTTTGGCAAATAAGGTTGACATTGCTCTATTCCTCTGGCTGTCGTTGATGTATTTTCGCTGGCCACACCGACATTCTGTCGTAACTTACATTGGATGTTGTGCACCTCTGCTTGCATTTCGTAGAAGTTATCCAACGAGTAATCGTCAATTTGATTATAATTCGTTGATTCCCATATGGTGTTATGGTTTTTTGAGAGCTCGTGCATGTGCAAGAGTGATAACTTGCTCTCAGAGTACGATACTTCTAAATGTTCTTCTGTATTGACGTCATCAATGGTTCGCCTTAGAGCTCTCATCAATGCTCTTTGGTTGCGAATTATTCTACCCATGGCCTCATCAAGTTGAGATTCTTCCTGATGGTTATTGGTTGCAGTTTTGTCGTCTTGGGGAGGGTTGACTGTTGATTGTCTGCATGATGGTTTTGGCACCGCACCGAATCCTGATGTTGGCTCTATATGACCTTGTGTTTTCGAGCCTGATGCTTCATCCTTAGAATTTTCCTTTTTAATGCTTGAATGTGCCATTGAATGTCATCCTCAGCTTCTCTATAACTTTTACTCACTATTACATGTAGCCCTTGCGTGAAGTATGGATGATCTTCCTTTGCTTTCGGGTTCCTTCTGATTGTGTTGTCATAGCGTTCAAAATTTCGAGATAGTTCTTTGAGCTCCTTTGATTTCTTCTCATAATACTCAACAGATCTTCTTTCCCTTGGGGTTTTCTTTATATTGGAAATAGCCTTATTTGTTTCCTCGGTATTTTCATCTTGTATCCGCACAAGTTCTTCTAGGGTCGACATTGTAGCTGACGGTAGTGTAGTCCTGTACTACTTTCCAAAATGTTGTATCACGTCACCAAATGTTGGATGACTTAAAAGGACTGTTGTCCCTGTGGATTGGATCACGTCCTTTGATAACTTTTTAAATAATTAAAAAGTTCCTTACCACTGGTGGGGGGAAACTTAAAACTATTTAAGAACTTCCTTTGATAACTTTTTGAATAATTAAAAAGTTCCTTACCACTGGTGGGGGGAAAAAATATTTGAAAAGGTCGGGGTCACCAAAAGTTATTGGCAACTTAAAAGGACTGTTGTCCTTGCTGCAAATGTGAAGAGATGTCCTCAAAGGACTGTTGTCCTTGTTGAAAATGTGTAGAGATGACTTCAAAGGACTGTTGTCCTTGTTGAAAATCACGTCTGATTTGTGTAAGTGATCTGCTGTGGTTCCAAGATCAAAAGGATACGCTGATACCTTTTAAATAATTAAAAGTTCCTTACCACTGGTGGGGGGGAAACTTAAAAATATTTAAAAAGGTCGGGGTCACCAAATGTTAAGGATAAGTTAAGCCTTGGTAGAATCACTGAGCTTATAAAATTTAGTTTTGAGCCTTAGTAGATGCACTAAGACTCGATTTGTATATTTTAAGTGTAAGACTTAGTAGTAACACTAAGTGTTAGCGCGACTTCCAAAGGCCACTTAAATGAGATGGTATCACCGATTTTATTTCGGTGTAGCATCGGCCCCATCATTGTTGTGTTGCCGCCTTCGCCATTTTCCTTTTTTTATATCCTTCTTTTGGTACGAGGACAGCAAGCAGTTCAGACGTGATTATCTCCAGTAAAAATTTCCACAATTTCCTTACTAAAAGAAATTTTAATAAAGTAATATTTCATAATAAATTGTAATAATTTGTTGTGTTTGTTAATTATTCAAAAATCCAGAGGAAATTGTTGGGCCTGGCCAATTGCCTTTTCAACAAGTTTAAAATTTCTTTTAAAGTAATCACGTTTGAGCCACAACTGCTTTGCCTGCAAAACATATTGCCAATCGCACATCATCAGTTGGATTCACAACCGCTTTGCCTGCAAAACATATTGCCAATCGCACATCATCAGTTGGATTCACAACCGCTTTGCCAGCAAAATATATTGCCAATCTCACAGTAAGTAGAAAATGCCTTTACACGCCAAAAGCGGTCAACAGCAAATTGGAGAACATAACCCCCAATGTGCCATTTGCCTAAATCCCTCTGACGGCCAGACAACGGCCTGCATCGAATGTCAAAAAATATTTCACAGGGATTGCGTTCACGTCACAAGCGACGCGCCATTCAAATGCCTTTCCTGCTCTTCCATTAGACCTAATTCCCCTACATTAAGTACCACAAGTCATCGTTCTTGCTTGTCGCAGTCACAGCAAATTGATTTGCAACTACAGAGGTTAGAAGAAGAGCGTAGCTTAAATCAGCAATTGAACGCTGATTATTTAAACAAAAAATATCAAATTCTTGAGGAAGCTAAGGCTGCTTCAGATACGTTGTCGGGAAGATCTCAGTCAGTGCACAACTGGGTTACAGCTGCAAACTCAATGTCTCAGCAATTGGTCGCAAACATGGAATTGAATAATGGTTCAAGCCAGCAAACCTCTCGTTTGCCAAATCAGACCGAAAATTTTGCGCAGAACTCATTATATACTACCGCGTCTGCTGCTAATCAGCCAATTACGTGTATGAGCTCTTCTGCTGCATCACAAATTTACGCAACAGCAGTTCCACCAAAGGTCACTGATTCTATAATAACATCTTCCATTCCTGTGTACAGCGTGCCAAACTGTACAGCAAACAATCCCACCAATAGTGGCTTTAGACAAATGCAGCCTCCAATAGTAACAACAAACCAATCAAATTACCTACCTTTTCGGTCAGCTTTTTATAATAACACAAATTCATTTTATTATAATCCTTTAGAATTTATTCCCCGTCAACCAATTACTTCTACCATGCACTTCAATCCTCTGTCAGAACCACCATTTACATTTCCACGGCCACAAACTTTTACACAAAGTGCACTGAACGCACGACAATCTGTTCCAAAGGAGTTACCTATATTTTCTGGTAACCCAGAAGAGTGGCCTCTTTTCATATCCACCTTTGAGTGGTCATCAGTAACATGCTGCTTCTCGGATGCCGAAAACCTTATTCGCCTACAAAAATCTTTAAAAGGAGATGCTCTCCAAAGCGTACAACACATGCTTGTACATCCGTCAAATGTAGCCAATGTACTAGATGTACTTCGAATGTTGTATGGACAACCGGAACGTATTTTAAATGCTATCAAAAATAGAATACATTTATCACCAAAAGTGGATGAAAATAACTTGCAAAGTCTTACTACTTTCGCTATTGATGTCCGCGGTCTAATGTGCACAATTAATGCCAGCAACCTATCAGATGAAATTAATAATTCATCTTTATTGCAACAATTGTTAGAAAAATTGCCTATTACTTACCAAATGCAATGGGCTTCGCTAAAACTAAAATTACTGCAGGAAAATAAAAAGCCAAACTTGGCCGAATTTGACAGCTGGTTATACAGCGTTGGATTAACAGCAAGTACGATATCAGTTCAATACACAATAAACAAACAAACAAAACCCAATTTAAATAAATATACCACACGTAACAATGCAAGTTTTACCAAACAAACAACAACAGCAAAAACGTTCATTAATTCACACAGAGGGGAACGTACATGTGTTGTTTGCAAAAACTATGACTGCAAAACTGTAAGTGATTGTAAAACTTATCAATCACTTGATCGTAATGAAAAGTGGAGAATAATAAGAGAGAATAAGTTATGTAAATCATGTTTGGGTTTACATAGTGGTGAATGTAAGAGAAAAAAGCAGTGTTGTGAAGAAAATTGTAACTACTATCATCATCCGTCTTTACACCGATTTTCTTCAAAACCCATTGAAAATAAAGAAACCTCAAGTCAAAAAAATTTGTACTCCAAAAAACAAAGAGAAGAAAATAATTGCTATTACCACAGAGATGAAGACGATATAATTTTGTTCAAGATAATACCAATTAAAATACATGGTAATGGAAACATAATTGACACCTTTGCATTTATCGATGAGGGGTCCTCGATCAGCCTCATGGACAGTTCAATAGCAAATGAATTAGGTGTAAGTGGTGTATCTACCCCTTTATGTTTAAGGTGGACAGGAGGTATGCAAAGAAACGAAACAAACTCAATGAAATTAGTAATTGATGTTACAGGGGAAAATGAAAAACTAATGAAAATAAATGTAAGTACAGTGGAGTCATTAAATTTGCCAACACAATCATTAAATTATACAAAATTATGCCAACAATATCGCTATTTGAAAAATTTACCAATCAAGAGTTACGTTGATGCTGTACCTAAACTTCTTATAGGATTAAACAATCTCAACCTAGGAATATCACGTTCAACCCGTGAAGGAGCTCCACATGAGCCTGTGGCTGTAAAAACAAAGCTTGGATGGCTTATCTACGGACCAACAGGGGCAAATAAACAGGCAAGTGCACATTTTAGTTTTCATATTTGCAATTGTTCTGAAACTGATAAAGGGTTAGAGGAATTGGTAACCAGCTTCTATACCTTAGAAAGTGTAGGAATTTCTTCAAAAGACCTCCGTGTCTCTGAAAATGAAACTCGTGCCGTATACTTGCTAAACAAATTTACCTCATTAAAAGAGAACGGCCATTACGAGGTGCCTTTGCTGTGGCGGCACGACAAATTTAACTTGCCTGAGAGTTTTGATATGGCTCTTAAGCGACTCATATGCTTGGAAAGAAAATTAATGCGCGATGACACACAACTAAAAATCTTCAACAATACAATAAAAAATTATTTAAATAAAGGTTATATTCGTAAACTAAATGATAAAGAAGTTAACCGTGAAGATGGTAAGGTATGGTATTTGCCTATATTTGCTGTGTTCAACAAAAATAAGCCAGGAAAATCACGAGTGGTATGGGATGCAGCAGCCAAGTCCGCAGGTGTATCCTTAAATTCATTTCTGTTGAAAGGCCCTGATATGTTGGCCTGCCTGCCCGCGATTCTTTTTAAGTTTAGACAGTATTCTGTGGCTATATGTGGTGATATCGAGGAGATGTTTCTTCAAATTCATATTCGACAAGAAGATCGCGATATTCAAAGATTTCTGTGGCGCGATTGTAATCAGGACAAAAAGCCTGATATTTATGTAATGGACGTCATGATATTTGGCGCCACCTGTGCTCCAAATATCTCCCAATATGTAAAGAACGTTAATGCTGATAAGTTTAAGGATCAATTTCCATCCGCGGTCAAATCTATTAAAGAAAATCATTATGTCGATGATTTATTAGATTCGGTTAATACGCCAGAAGAGGCAATAAAACTAATCTCAGATGTTTCTTACATACATCGTCAAGCAGGTTTCAACATAAGAAATTGGGTGTCGAATAGTGACCTTGTTAGACAAAAATTTGTCATGAAGAGCACAGATGGCACAAAATGCATTAGCTTTAATGATGACAAGCTTGTGGAGAAAGTCCTAGGGGTATTTTGGGAATACAAGGAAGACATAATTACTTTCAGAATTGCACCTAGGCTTCTTGAGAGCGACCTATTTTTGTTAAGGAAACCTCCCACTAAGAGAGAAATGTTGCGCCTTATTATGTCTATTTATGATCCACTTGGTCTTATTTCACATATGACAATGTCTGTTAAAATACTAATGCAAGATGTATGGCGAAGTAAAGTGACTTGGGATGAGCCAATTCCATCAGAGCTATTAGACAAATGGTCTCAATGGGTAAAAAACTTGCCTGATCTACAAAATATTCGAATAGAAAGATGCTACTTGAAATCATTAGAAAATTATGGAAATGTAAGCATACAACTACACACGTTTGTTGATGCTAGTGCTGATGGTTACGCAGCAGCATCATATTTCAGATTCAAGGAAAACAACAAAATTATATGTTCATTGGTTACAGCCAAAAGCAAGGTGGCACCAATGAAAATAATTTCTATTCCCAGACTCGAGCTAATGGCTGCTTTAATTGGAGCTCGTCTAGCTAAATTTATAACAGAGAACCATGATCTTAAAATAAGCGAAAAATATTTTTGGTGTGATTCAAAAACCGTACTGAGCTGGATTGATTCCGATCATCGGAAATATAGCCAATTTGTAGCATTCAGAGTTACAGAAATTTTGGAGTTAACATCACCTAAAGAATGGAATTGGGTACCAAGCAAACAAAATGTTGCAGATGAAGCGACAAAACGAACGAAAATTAAAAATGCAGTCAAGTCGGATAGGTGGTTTAAGGGCCCCGAATTTTTATACAAGCCTAAAGAAGAATGGCCACGGGCAGAACCATTTTCACCAGCAAAAGAAGAGAGAAAGCAAAATGTACTCCAGATAACAAAGTTTGAGGCGGTTATAAATATGTTCAGATTTTCAAATTACAATCGCTTGTTAAGATCGGTGGCATATGTCTTGCGATTTATTAACAGAAGTAAAATAAAACAAACAGGTGAATTTACTCAGGAGGAATTAACCAATGCTGAATTTGTATTATGTAGAGAAGCTCAAAATGAAGCTTATTACGAAGAGATTACTGCACTTAAATCTAATAAGGAAATCAAAAGGTCAAGCGAAATTTATTCCAAATCACCTTATTTAGAAAATGGAATTTTGCGCGTTGACGGAAGAATCGACATGGCAAACATTTCTTTGCAACACAAGCGTCCTGTTTTACTTCCAAGAAAAAATTACTTAACCAAACTTATATGCCTACACTATCATAAACAATTTTATCACTGTAATCATGAAACAGCTATCAATGAGTTACGACAAAAATATTATATATCAAAACTTCGTGCTACATACAAATCAGTTATTCGATGTTGCCAAATGTGCAAAATTACTAAGGCTACTCCCAAAGTTCCTCAAATGGCAAAATTGCCACGCGCACGCCTCGCATCGTACAGTGCACCATTTACATATACTGGAATTGATTTCTTTGGCCCAATATTAGTAACGGTAAATCGTCACAAGGAGAAAAGATACGGTTGTTTGTTCACGTGCTTGACTATTCGAGCAGTTCATATTGAAATAGCACATTCTTTAACAACAAGCTCTTGCATTTTGGCTGTTCGTAATTTTATGGGCCGAAGAGGAATTCCATGTGAATTTTTTAGCGATAATGGCACAAATTTTGTTGGCGCTGATAGGGAGTTACGAAGAGCATTAGCAGATGTGGACCGTAATGAATTAGTAAAAACATTTACTACCTCAACAACCAGATGGAATTTCAATCCGCCTGCAGCACCTCACATGGGCGGCGCATGGGAGCGTCTAGTTCGCTCAGTGAAGACAATATTATACAAAATTATACCCTTGAGACACTCAACTGATGAAATTCTATTAGGCATGATCATTGAAGTTGAGAATATAATAAACTCTAGACCACTGGCCTATGTTCCAATCGAAACAGATACGGCGGAGGCCATAACTCCAAATCATTTCTTGATGGGAAGCTCTAATGGGTTAAAACCTCTTACGTCGTGCGATGATAGTGGACTGGTACTGCGTCAAAACTGGCTAATTTCCCAGCAGTATGCAAATATATTTTGGAAGAAATGGTTAACTGAATATTTGCCGACATTAACCTGTAGAACTAAATGGCATGAGAAAACAAAACCTCTAAGTCGGGGGGATTTGGTTATTATTGTTGACCCTGTTCTACCTAGAAATGTATGGCCGCGTGGCAAGGTACTGGAAGTGAGATTGGCAAAAGATGGACAGGTACGCAGAGCACAAGTACTAACTCAACGTGGAATAATGGAGCGACCTGTAAGCAAATTAGCCGTTTTGGAAGTAGCTCAACCGGAGAAGTCTGACATCGAAGAAATTTCCTGTCATACTGCGGGGAGGATGTTAGCGCGACTTCCAAAGGCCACTTAAATGAGATGGTATCACCGATTTTATTTCGGTGTAGCATCGGCCCCATCATTGTTGTGTTGCCGCCTTCGCCATTTTCCTTTTTTTATATCCTTCTTTTGGTACGAGGACAGCAAGCAGTTCAGACGTGATTATCTCCAGTAAAAATTTCCACAATTTCCTTACTAAAAGAAATTTTAATAAAGTAATATTTCATAATAAATTGTAATAATTTGTTGTGTTTGTTAATTATTCAAAAATCCAGAGGAAATTGTTGGGCCTGGCCAATTGCCTTTTCAACACTAAGTCTTGTCCAGCAATAAGAAAGTTTAACTTTGATTTGCCTTAATTTCTTTATTTCCATACAATTTAATTGCTTACGTCTAAAATTAATAACAAAAATAAAAATAAAAAAGTAATTAAATAAAATTACAATAATAATAAATATCTTTTTTCTTTTTTAAGATCTTTTTTTATATTTTTTTTCTTCTCGATATTTCGCTTTCCTTTGGAAAGCTTCTTCAGGAAAAAAAATTTATATTTTTGAAAACAAAAAACAAAGAATGGTTTGTTAATAAGACTGGCATAGATATTCCAGGGGATGTTAAGTGGATTCTTCCTCTAGGACAGAAATTTGCATTACCGTTTGAAAAGAATAATTTTCCTATAATGAAGGTAATTTCAGAAGGAGATGATTTGATTCAGACTATAAAAGAAAAAGAGGACCAGGAAATAGCGCGGGCAAAACTAACAATGATGATTGATAGGCACTAATAGACCTACAGCAAGGGATATTTTTATATTCGATAAAGTAAAAACCGCTAAAAAATTTTTAAGTACTAATAGGAACATATTAATTGTTAATGCTGATAAGGGTAATGTTACTGTTGCTATGAGCAGAGGCGATTATAATTCGAGAATAAGTGACATTCTTAACGATTCTGCTAAATACTCAATATTGAATAAGGATCCGACTACTAAACTGTAAAAAACAAACAATTTTTTAGTTGATGAACTTTTTAAAAAAGAAATCATTTCAGTAATGGAGAGAAATAGACTTAAGACTAATGTATAAAATTCTCCAAAGCTGTAATGCTCTTGCATTAATTCCCCAGCCTATGGACTGTGCAAGTATATAACGAATATTCTTAAGGTGATAACAGGATAATCAATATATAATATTAGAAATTCGTTGGAATTTAAGGATAAAACCAAGAGAATAAGTATACAAGATAATGATAGATTGTTTCCATTTGATGTAGTTTCACTTTTTCCAAATATTCCTGTAGGTTTAGCTTTAAGTATTATAGAGGAAAAATGGCAGATAATAGAACAAAATACGAATATTGAGAAGGAATTATTTTTGCATTGAAGACAATAGGTATTTTCAATTTGATAATAGGATATATCAACAGAAGGAGGGCCTCCCTATGGGCTCTCCAGCATCTCTAATTATAGCTGATATTGTGATGGAGGAATTACTAAATTCATGTATTAGTAAAATGCATATTAAACCTAAGATAATCACAAAATATGTGGATGATTTATTTTGTATAACTTCAGAAGATGCAGTGGATGATATTTTGTCAGAATTGAATAGTTTCCATTCGGACATTAAATTTACGATTGGAAGAGAATATTCATACCTTCACCGTTATGAAACTTTATTTTAGTTTTTAATGTTTTCATTTATTGTATAAGCTTGCATTTTTATTTGTAACCTAAATTCAATACTTTATTTTTATATTATTTTATTGTATGAACTTGCATTTTTATTTATAACCTACATTTAATACTTTATTTTATTGTATGCTTGCATTTGTAACCTAGATTTAATACTTTAATTTCATATGCAAGCATTTTTACGTAAACAAATATTTTTTGTTTATATGTTTAAGCATTTATATTTATATTTTGGACACCTGTTTTCGTTTTTCTTGTTTTGTTTTTTACCGCTGAAGTTTATTGCACACCTTCAATATACATAGGTTGCATTTTATTTATTGCACAACCCGGAAAAGACCTACAAACCTTTTTTGGTTACAATTCGGCATAAATCTGCTCTAGAAACAAAAATTGTTTCTGCCATGCAAAAAGAGGTGCAATCAACTTCAGCAACAATATGGGTTAAACCCAAATGTATGACATAGCATTAAGTTAGTATATAAGAACAAAATTTATTGAAATAAATGAGAGACAATAAAGTAAATCAAGTTTAGAAACATTGTTTTTTCTACTCCGAGTTACCAAGTTCCAAGTGCTTGAGTAACAATTTATATCTTCAAGTGATATCGCTTGTAAGATACTCCAGATTTCTTTGTCTCTGCCACATACCTTCGTCAGGACCTTTACCTGACGCATTCTCTCCATGCAACCAAGTTTAAGTGCTTGGGTTGCAGCGATTATCTTCAGGCGAACCGCCTCGAAGAAAAGAGAGCTTCCGGCTACACAAACTAGTGTGGCCCAACTCAGAACCCATTCTCTGAGTTAAACATTAGTGACCCCGACGTGATCTGCTACAGGAGCCAGTCAGCTAATTTCTACACTGAAGCAGCAGTACACCTTTAGGCAGCTAGGAAAAGCAACATCCTACACTGAAGCAGCAGTACACCTTCAGGCAGCTAGGAAAAGCAACATCCTATACTAAAGCAGCAGTCCACCTTCAGGCAGCTAGGAAAAGCAATATCCTACACTGAAGCAGCAACACTATACTAGGCAAACAACGTCCTGAACATGGCAGTATCTTGGAAAGACTCCGACATGACCATTTTCAATCAACTGGTAAAATCTCAGCAAGCGTCAGGTGACGTAATCGAGACAATTGTTCGTAACTTTAAGGAGGACTCTACCAGTAGGAAAACGGTCGGTTACTATAAAGAACGTCTAATAAAATTAGACAACGCATGGTCCGAGTTTGAGAGCACGGACAACAAAATCCGAAGCTTAGAAGACATTCCCTTGGACAATGAGTACTTCATCAACCAGATAGCAAAGCTGGTGGAGCAGTACCAGAACATTTTTAAGTCCGCATTAACCACCCCCGCAGATGAGAGGCCTACTAGCGCAGCTGGCCAACCAGCTCGGGACCAAACTCCCGCAGTAAGCAATCCCGGGGGCGGCACTGGGGGACAATTTGTCCCAACCGCGACCACATCGACAAGAAGAAGGCAGAAGGTGATGATGGAGTCATTGCAACGGGTTCTCACAATGGATCCAACATCGGACAACATGCCCTTGAAAGAAAAATTGTGGGAGCAAATACAGAATCTACACTTCTCAATTTGGGAAAATAGCCAAGACCCGTTGCAGGAGGGATACGATATGACAGCATATGCTGCATTAGAGGCCAGAATAGTCAACCATTTCAAGAATGCGTCTAGGCCGGGTGTATCGTCAGGGAGTCCCGGGAATCAAGGTAATGTACTACCATTACCCAAGGTAGCGATTCCAAAGTTCGACGGCGACTACCTAAAATGGAGGACCTTCAACGACTTGTTCATGCAACTTGTAGACAAGCAAGAAATCCCTTCAGCCCAAAAAATGTGGTACCTGAAGGCTAACGTAACAGGTGAAGCCGAAAGACTTATACGTCATCTGGCCGTTACCGCCGAAAACTACGAGCCCGCCTGGACCATGCTCAAAGAGCGATATGAGAACAAAAGAATTCTCGTCGCCTCAGTGATACAACAATTGCTCGATCAACCCTTCGTCGGCGCATCAGTATCTTCCATTAAGCAATTACATGATACAACTCAGGAATGCTTGTACGCATTACAAAATCTGGGAATCAACACCACGTCCTGGGATCCGATCCTTCTGCACCTTCTGACAAAGAAACTGGATCGAAATCTTCATAATCAATATGAAAGATCGATCACAAATCCAAAAGAACTGCAGCAAGTCAGACACTTCTTAGGATTTTTGGAAACGCGCTTTCAATCAACGGAAGCAATGGGCCCCAAGGAAAGGGGTTCAACAAAGGTATGCGCCTCTCTTGCAGCACCTAAGCAACTTGAGGTCAGCTGCCCACTGTGTAAAACTGGTGTTCATTTCTTGTATCATTGTAACGATTTCAATAATTCACGCCGCGCGAACGCCTAAATTTTGTGCAAAAACAACACTTGTGTGTCAATTGTTTAAGAAAGAATCAGTCAGCAAGGCAATGCCTCTCCAGGGGCTGCGCGAAATGTAAGAACAAACACAACTCCCTTTTGCATTTGGAATCCAACAGCCAAGCGGTTGAGTCAAGAGTACGAAATGAAGACAAGGCCCAACCAAACCTCAAGAATTCATCAATGATAATCAAGGAGGCAGTGCCTCCGACAACAAGTCCAGGATTAGCTTCATTAACTGCTGCAAGGACACAAGCATCGTCCTCAGTGGTGATCCTGGGCACGGCAATAGTCAAAATCAAAACTGACATCACAAATTGAATGTCGCGCGTTGCTTGATTCCGGCTCGCAAGTGAATTGTGTCACGGAGCGATTAGTCAAACGACTAGGTATCCCAATGCAGCCATCATCAGCAAACATAACTGGCATTGGAATCATCAACACTAAAACGCAGCATCGCGTTAACGTCGAACTACAGTCGCGAATAAACGGGTTTTCAACCCCATTAGAAGCATTTGTACTTCCTCGCATCATTTCGCCGCAACCTGCACAGTTTATCAACATCAAAGAATGGCCAATACCTAAAAATCTGGTATTAGCCGATCCACATTTCAATCGACCAGACAAAATCGATATTTTGCTAGGGGCCGAACACTTTCTTCAGCTACTCTGCGTGGGACAGATCAAACTCTCCCCACAATTACCAATTTTTCAAAATACAATGCTTGGATGGGTGATTTCAGGAAAACTGCAAAACCACAGAGCAACCCAATTCTCATGCGGAGTGGCCGCGACTAGTGACGATCTTGATGCTTCTATTGCCCGACTATGGGAGCTTGACGAAATTAAGCCAGCTGAAAAACGTTTATCAGAGGCAGAGAGAAGGTGTGAAGAGCTCTTTGTGCAAACCACCTACAAAACCAACAAAAACCGCTTCGTAGTAAAAATACCATTCCATCAGAATCCTGAAGAAGGACTTGGTCAGTCATACAAGGTTGCTCTTAATCGGTTTCTGTCTCTAGAACACCGTCTGCAGAAAACCCCCAATTAAGAAGTCAATATACAAAATTCATGTATGAATACGAGGAGCTGAACCATTTTACGAAGATCTCATTTGAATCTATTCGATCACCAAACTATTTTATCCCACATCATTGCGTCCTAAGACCTGAGAGCTCCACAACTACATTGAGGGTGGTGTTTGATGCTTCAGCCAAAACAACGTCAGGGCAATCGCTAAATGATCTGATGTATACAGGTCCAACAGTCCAAAGCGAACTCTTTTCAATTTTATTGAAATTTCGACTTCCCAGATTTGTGTTTTCTACAGACATAGAAAAAATGTATTGGCAAGTTTTGATCGCCCCTGAGGATAGGCGATTTCAAATCATAATTTGGCGAAAGAGCGCTTCCGAACCACTGTCTTACTTTCAACTAAACACGATCACATATGGTACAAGAGCGGCTCCGTACTTAGCAACAAAATGTTTACAACAGCTGGCGAAAGATCATGCCCTACAATATCCGATAGCAGCTCAATTCATCCAAGACAACTTTTATGTAGACGACGGCCTCTGTGGAAGCGATAGCCTAACCGCCGCTATCCAACTACAAGAACAACTGAAGGAAATTATGCAGCAAAGCGGTTTCAACCTTCGAAAATGGTGCGCCAACCATCCTCAGTTGCTCAAAAATGTGTCACAAGGTGACATGGAAGTAAATTTAGATTTCGAGAGCACACGGTCAACCTCCATTAGCACCCTAGGACTAACGTGGTTGCCAGAAAAGGATCAGCTGTGCATAAAAGTAAACACCGAAGAAAATAGAAGAATCACCAAACGTACAGTTACATCGAATCTGGCAAGAATTTTTGATCCGTTGGGGCTCCTGTCGCCTATAGCGGTTAGGGCAAAAATATTTATCCAAGAACTGTAGAAGTTAAAGCTGGACTGGTATCAGGCTCTACCGGAATCCATGCACACTAAATGGATTACCTTTCGTGCAGGACTCAAGGAATTGAACACCCTAAGAATCCCAAGACACTTGAGCAGTGGGGGAGTCCCAACATCAAGCCAGTTACATATTTTCTCAGACGCATCCGAAAAGGCGTATGGGGCAGCAGTTTACCTTCGATCAACAATGAGAGATGGGACAATTATCACACGTCCTCTGTGCTCTAAATCACGGGTATCCCCACTCAAAACTCAAACCATACCGCGATTGGAGCTTTGTGCCGCAGCACTTGGAGCCCAGCTTGCTACACGAATCATGACTGATCTCAAGTAAACAATCCCAGCCTGATATTGGACTGACTCAAACATTGTGTTGTCATGGATCAACTCCTCCGCATCACTTCATACCTTTGTGGCGAATCGAATTTCTATCATTCTAGAGAATACTCGAGCAGAGCAATGGCGGCACGTAAGCACCAAGTTCAATCCAGCAGATATGTTGTCACGAGGACTTGCACCGAGCCAAATGAAAGATTGCACCTTGTGGTTCTACGGTCCCCTCTTCCTATCGGGCAGAGAAACAGAGTGGCCCCCTAAATTCAACCCCCATCTAGCTAGTCCAACTAAACTGGAAAGGAAGATAAAATATGCAGGTGTGTTAACCTCTGAGGAGCCCAGTATTATATATCAAATCAACCACAAAAACTCCTTCTGGCATCTTCAACGGGTCCTTGGGTACATTTTGTGATTTGTTACCAACCTCAGAAGTAAGAAAGAATTCAGGCAGGATCAACCTTCATTGACTACACTTGAATTGAAAAGGGCATTGACGTTAATGGTAAGGCAAATTCAAGAAGCCGACTTCAGAGAAGAAATACATCATCTCACCAAATATAAGGACGTGAAAGGAGGTAGCCAATTATTGAACCTCTCGCCGTTCTTGGATAAAGACGGGCTGCTACGCGTGGGAGGGCGACTGGAAGCTTCACCATTGGAATATGATTCCAAGCACCAGTTGCTTCTTCCCTACAATGATTCAATTGTGAAACTTCTTTTTGAAATGATTCACAAAGACAATAAGCATTGTGGCGCACACACCCTCCTAGGGATGGTGAGACAACAATTTTGGCCAATAAAAGGCAAGATCATGGCTAGAGCAACAATCCATCGCTGCACAATATGTAGTAAGGCGAAGCCAGCTCTCGTTCACCAGATCATGGGAAATCTGCCATCGCCACGAGTTACTCCAGCTCGACCATTCATTCATTCGGGAGTAGATTACTGCGGCCCAATCACGGTGCACTACAAGGTGAGGGGAAAACGACCACACAAGGCCTATATTGCGGTTTTCTGCTGCTTCGCCACGAAGGCGGTTCACTTAGAGCTTGTAAGTGATCTAACCACTGATGCCTTCATAGGAGCCATCAAACTCTTTTTCGGTCGACGAGGACACTGCCAAAACTTATATTGCGATAATGCAAAAAACTTTGTGGGGACAAAAAACAAACTGTCCGACTTGTCATCCGCGATTTACACGAAGGACGCAACAGAAGTAATTGAAACTGCATGCGGCAAAGGGGGTATCCAGTTCAATTTTTAACCTCCGCGAGCACCTCACTTTGGAGGATTGTGGGAGGCCGCAGTAAAATCTGCCAAGCACCTGTTAATCAGAAGCTTGGCTAATGCTTCCCTCACCTACGAAGAATTAGAAACCTTGGTAATTGAGATCGAAGCAATTCTAAACTCTAGACCAATTTCCCCATTATCAAACGATCCCAATGACATAGGAGCATTAATCCCGGGACATTTTCTGATTGGCGAACCACTTACAGCTCAAGTCGACGCTGAAGCCACACCAACAACGTCAAGTCTGGCAACTCGCTGGAAATTAGTGTCTGAGCTCAAGCACCACTTCTGGGAAAGGTGGTCACGTGACTACCTCAATGAACTACAATACAAAAACAAATGAAAGGAGCAATCAAAATGTCTTCAACCTGGAACCGTTGTTCTCCTCAAGGAAAACAATGTTCACGTAATGAAATGGCCATTGGGACGAGTAATAAAAACCTACAAAGGGGAAGACGATATAGTTAGGGTAGCAGATGTCAAAACTGCTTCCGGAGTCTTAAAAAGAGCAGTCCATTACCTGCCACCACTCCGCAGAGATCAAACGGAAGAAGTATGCAATGATGGTGAAGAGGAGCCTAGTGAACCCAAGAGGAAAATACCTAAGTTATTAGGGGGTAACTTATGCGTGGCAGTGTTGGCTCTTCTACTAATCCCAATGATTTTGAGATCGCCAATCCACAACGAGCAGTTAGGATCCCAGCTGTTCAACAATGTCACTCTACCACACTGTGTTTTAAAAGGGCTGCCGAGTAATGTGACCTGGACGCCATTGCATCGAAAGAATCACTGGATATACTCATCTTTGTTTCCGACACATGCCAAAATACACTAAAATTCACTAAAATCAACTAAAAGATAATAAAGTACACTAAAATACATTAAAATACACAAAAAAATTAAATTCATTAGAATATACTAAAAAACACTATACTACACTAAAATAAACTAAAATATATTAATATTCATTAAAATACAATAAAGTGCGCTAAAATAAACTAAAATTCTCTAAAATTCACTAAAATACACACAAAATTCACTAAAATACACTAAAATATACTAAAATGCACAAAATACACTAAAATATACTAAAATAAACTACAGTACCCTAAAATACACTAAAATGCGTTAAAATACACAAAAAAATAATGTACACTAGAATATACTAAAAACACTAAACTACACTAAAGTAACCTAAAATATATTAAAATTTACTAAAATTCACTAAAATACAGTAAAATACGCTAAAATAATGTAAAATTCTCTAAAATTCACTAAAATACACTAAAATAAACAAAAATTCACTAAAGTACGCTAAAATAAACTAAAATACACTAAAATGCACAAAAATGCTCAAATATACACTAAAATATACTAAAATAAACAGCAAGTCCCTAAAATACACTAAAATACATTAGAATATATTAAAAAACACTAAACTACACTAAAATTTTTTTTTTTTTTAACTCTCAAATTATTTATTGTATCTTCTATAAAAAGAACTAACAATAAGTTTTAAAATCTTAAATTCTAAAAAAAAGTTACATTAGTCCCGACCATGTCAGAACTAACCTTTTGGGTAAAAAAAAAATTGACATTAAAAAAAAAAACAAAACAAATATGTCTAAGATATGTCATCTGTAGCATTGAGGATTAAAGCTGCGGTATCCTTCTTTTTTAATCGGCTATGTCCACTATAATTCAAGATATTGCGAGCAAGGGGGTTAGGATGGTCTTCAAGCTTCATTAAGTATTTGCCTGCGTATTTGATGATTTCTGTAGTCACCAGCGGTATGTCTAAATCACGATGTATGTTTAAATTTCTGATGTACCATGGAGCGGAAGTTATCAACCGTAAAATTTTATTTTGCATACGTTGGATTCTATCCACATTTGAAGCTGAGGCAGTGCCCCAAAGTTGGATTCCATAAGACCATATTGGTTTCAGAATACTCTTGTAAATTAGAAGTTTGCAATCTAGGCCAAGTCTCGAGTTCCTGCCAATGAGCCAGTGTAATTGTGTTAGCTTAAGTTTCATTTGTGTTAGCTTTGAGTCAATATGATGTTTCCATGTAAGACGACGATCAAGATATATACCAAGATATCTCACATAATTATGGTGAGGAACAATGTGATTATTGATTCGAACGGGTGAACAATTATCTCTTCGCAGGGTGAAAGTCACATGAATGCACTTTTGAACGTTCACTTTAATTCTCCATAATTTTAACCACAACTCCAACTGAGTTATATGTTGCTGAAGATTTATTGAGGCTTGATAGGAGTTTTCGTGCGAACTTAGACACGCTGTATCATCAGCAAACGTGGAAGTGTGGACAGTTTCACTTACAGGCATATCGCAGGTATATATCAAATATAAAACTGGTCCAAGAATGCTACCTTGTGGTACACCTGAGGAAATTGGTTTGGATACACTTACGAAGTCTCCTTCAACAACAGCAAATTTTCGTCCAATTATGTAGCTTTTCAGTAGGTTGCTCATATTACAGGGCAAGTGAGCGGTCAGTTTTAGAAATAGACCTTCATGCCAAACTTTGTCAAAAGCCTGGGAAACATCAATAAAAATAGCTGAACAATACTTCTTCTCTTCAAAAGTCCTTCTTATCACCTGAACCAATCTATGGGTTTGCTCAATTGTGCTATGTCTACTTCTAAAACCAAATTGATGGTTTGGGATACACCCACTATCCCTTAGCATTGGAGACAATTTATCCATAAGCAACTTTTCGAAAACCTTTGAAATAGTTGGTAATAGACTTATGGGCCTATATGACTCAGTTTTGGTTAGGTCTTTACCCGGTTTTGGAATCATTTTAACTTTAGAAATCTTCCAGTGGTCAGGATAGTATTCAAGTCGTTAAATGGCATTAAAAATGAATAGCATGATTCTGACTGCAATATTAGGGAGCTCCTTCAACATTTTGTTACTTATGCCGTCCATACCAGGAGCTTTTTTCGGATTTACTTCAGAAATTAGCTTTTGTACCTCACGCAACTTAAACTTTAAGGGTCGAGGGGGTAATCCAACTACGCTCGGCAAACTAACATCATCAGTACATATGTGTGGGGTGAATACATCTTCCAAGTAATCGGCAAATAAGTCACCTTTTTCAGCGTCCCTTCTTGCCCAATCTCCACTGATATTACGTATGGGTGGCTTGTACTCAACGGGTCTTTTAAGGTTTTTTGTAGCACGCCATAAAGAATAATTGGAGTTTGGTGTAGCATCGAGGCCCTTCAGATATTTCTCAAAATATGCAGTTTTTTCATATGCTAGTAAGTCTCTAAGCCGCTTTGTGCATTCTCTAAGTCTCTGCCTCTGCAGGGGCGATCTGTGTTATTGCCAATCTCTCCTAGCTCTTCGTTTTTCCGCTACGAGACGTTCGATGTCTGAAGAATAGATGTGACCTAAAGCAGTCTGCGGATGTTTAGTTGTTGCAAGCTGTGCTGCTTCTTTAATATTTTCACTAAAAGTTGCAAGGCTACACTCCACATCCTCCTTTGTTTCTAGCAAAATATTCTCCGAACAATGGGTGCTGAGATATTTTTTAAAACTCAACCAGTTGATGCGACTGATCATATTTGTATCAGGAAAAAACAAATGTCTTCTAAGCGGGCTGCAAATAGTTATAATGGTTGGAGAATGATCCGATGATAAATCCATGGAAGATTCTACAGTGACTTAATTTCTTGAAATATTTTTTGTGACAGCAAAATCTATTACATCCGGAATTTTTTGTCTGTCGGTAGGCCAGTATGTAGGCTGACCACTCGAAGCAACATCTAAATCATTACTGCTAATAGCGTTGTACAATGCTCGGCCCCTAGGTGTAATTAAGCGCGAACCCCAGTAATTGTGTTTCGCATTATAATCGCCAGCTGCCAGAAAACATGGTCCAAGACCTTTAAAAAATTTTTCATACTGCTCCTCGGTTATTGAAAACCTGGGAGGAGAGTAGAGTGATGATATTACTATATCATTAAAAAGATTTTCAACACAAATAGTTGTGGCTTGCAAATAGTCTTCTTGCTTGCTGTCTAAAAAATGGTGTTTCAGTCTAGACTTTATAAAATTGCTGAGCCGCCACATGCTCTTCCTCTCGGATCCTTTGTATCATAAAATGTGAATCCATTAATTTTAAAAATACCTCTTGTGGTCAAATGCGTTTCAGAGACCAGCATGATGTCAATGTTATTTTCCGTGAGGAAGTATTCGAGTTCGTTTTTATGTTGGCGAATGCCATTTGCATTCCAGAAACATATTTTCAACGAATTCATTTTCTATTTACGATTGCCTGAAGCAAAGTAGTCTGCACTTGCAGCATTTGTTGCATCATGCTAGTCACACTAGTTGTAAAATTGTTTATTGTCTGCACAAGGTTGTCAATAGTAGCTGCAAGACGAGTAAAATTGAAGCTTGGGTTAGCGTCTGCATTGGTATTTGCCGATGGAACATTTTTTGGTGGAACAGTGTTGATTTTTACGGCGTCGGCATACGATACATGAGTATTGATTGGTCGGACCATTTGGGGATACGAAGTAGATAAAATATGCTGTTTTTGGGCCGATGTAACTTTAGGTGCCGGTGTTGCACCCTGTCTTATGAAAGAATAAACGGGGCAACCTCTGTAGTTTGCAGTGTGATTAGCGCCACAATTACTACATTTTTTAAGGTTTGTTTCCCCTTTAGGTTTATTGCAACTAGCAGTAGCATGCAATTCTCCGCATATAACGCAAACAGATGGAAGTTTGCAGTATGATTTTGTGTGCCCAAACTCTTGACAGTTGTGACACTGCACGGGCCCTGAACGTTTGCGTGGTTCTTCTACCGTGGTTGTGGTATTTTCTCCCTATTAATTATGTTTACAACATTTTTAATTTTAAAACCTTGATCAATGAGGGCACCTTTGATTTCGTTTGGTTCAACACTTGGATCTACGCCCTTTACTACAACTTGCAAACCTTTTGCACTTTTAAGCTGATATGTGTAAAAGCTTAATTTACTCTTTTCAAGTTCATTAACCACTTTACGGAAATTCGCCTCTTCGTGAACCAGTATTTTGGTTTCATCAATTTTGCCACGTTTTATTGGCATGACATAAAACGTTTTATCACCAATAGTCGAAATTAATTTCTTAACAAGGGCGTTTGAATTTTTTTCCCTCAAATAGATCGGTGGGATTTAGAGGATTTGGTTGTGCAGACAGATTTCTCGTTGTCTTCTTGTAACAAAGAAAATCGATTTTGAGAAATTACTGAGGCGGCGTCACTATTTCTCGATAACTTTCGAACTGATGCGATCTGGGACGATTTGGGACTTCGCCCACGTTTGGTAACCGTTAGGTATCTGTCCATTCCCACTTGGATCTTAGGTTTTTCGATGTCGATAGCAGTTGTAGCAGCTTCGTTAACTGAAGAGTAGGAACTTGACGCGGATGAAGTTGCCGATTTGAGTGGCACTGGAACCGATAATAATTCACTGGTTTGCGGTAGCGAACTTGTACGAACGTGAAAGTGTTGCTTTGCTGTTAGATACAGACTAAAATCAATTTTTCTCGTTGTGTTGTTCTCGTTTACGTCTTCAGCGCTAAGGGTTAAATAAGCATTTCTGCCGTTAGTGCTTACTTGACAGTTTTTTGCTTTTGAGGTACTCATAAGAGTATCTCCCAGTTTTCCTTGTTTATTTTAATGTTTTTGTTTAATAATTTTTTAGTACAAAAAAAAAAATTTTTTTTCCTGTTTTTTTTGGCTGTTTTTATTTTAAATTTCACATCTATTTTGGCCTTTATGGCCGGAAATACCGAAATTTTATGTTAACACAATGTCTTCAAAAAATCTATATCAGCCGCACTCGTCTCAACACAATTGGTCCACTTTCACGAGTAAACACCAGCTTTATGCTTTGGTCGCCCAGAACACACCGCCGTCAACAAAAAGCACGGCGCAGAAGTCAGGGATTATATATTACAAATTATTTTTTTTAATCTGCTGTTTTCTAAGCGATGCGCGGACCGATTGCGACGGTATATATACCGATGTGAACGCTAGATCGTCTGCTCTCTCCTAATGCCAAAATCTTGTCACTACGGCAAAAGTAAGTGTCATTAATCGCACTAAAAAAACACTGTTAAAAAAACCGCACAACAGTGTGTATATCAATACGGCAATAAAAGAAAAAATTTAAAACACTGATAATGCAGTCAATACCGCACCGATTTCAATAAATTGTATATTCACCTAATCGGCACAATTTGCCCGTGTGATTAAAAGTACTTTTAGAATTATTCACAAAAAAAATTCGCACAAAATCAGTAGTATTCTTCACCACCAATATTATTACAACGAGAACTGAACGATATACACTAAAATGCGCTAAAATACACTAAAATTCGCTGAAATACACTTAAACTAACTGAAATATACTAGAATACACTAAAATACACTAAAATATACTAAAATACACTAAAAAAGATTAAAACATATTAAAATACACTAAAACACACTGAAATTCACTAAAATATACTAAAATGCACTAAAATACACTAAAGTACACGAAAATATTCTAAAATACACTGTAATACACAAAAATAAACTAAAATAAACTAAAAGACACTAAAATATACTAAACTACACTACAATACCCTAAAATACACTAAAATGCGCTAAATTAACTAAAATACACGAAAATATACTAAAATACACTGAAATACACAAAAATATTCCAACATACTCTAAAATATTCTAAAATAAACTAAAATACCCTCAAATACACTTAAATACAAATCAACTAAATACACGAAAATATACTAAAATACACTGAAATACACAAATATAAACTAAAATATACTAAAATACACTAAAATACACTAAAATATACTTAAATACACTAAAATATACTACAATATACTAGGATACACAAAAATACATCGAAATTCTCTAAGACATACTAAAATACACTAAAATTCACTAAAATAAGCTAATATATACTAAAATGCTTTAAAACACACTAAAATATACTAAAGTACCGTAAACTACACTAAAATAAACTGAAATATACTAAAATACATTAAAATAGACTACAATATAGTAAAATATACTAAAATACACTAAAATATACTAAAATACACTAACAAGCACAAAAATGCTCTAAAATACACTAAAATAAGTTAAAATAAACTACAATACCGTAAAATACACTAAAATGCGCTAAAATACACTAAAACTCACAAAAATTTACTAATGTATACAAAAATGCACTAAAATAAACTAAAATATACTAAAAAAATACACTAAAATATACTAAAGTACACTAAAATAGAATAAAATACACTAAAACACACCGAAATTCACTAAAATATACTAAAATACACCAAAATGATCTACACTACACTAAAATATACTAAAATAAACTACAGTACCCTAAAATACACTAAAATGCGCCAAAATACACTAAAACACACGAAAATATTCTAAAATACACTGAAATACACAAAAATAAACTAAAATATATTAAAATACACTAAAATACAATAAATATACTAAAATACACTAAAATATACTAAAAAATACTAAAATACACTAAAATGCACCGAAATTCATTAAGATATATTAAAATACAATAAAAGACACTAAAATATACTAAAATATACTACAACACCCTAAAATACACTAAAATTAACTAAAATACACAAAAATATACTAAAATATACTAAAGCACATTGAAATACATTGCCCCTGTAGGCTAGGAGGTAGTGTACTAGCTTGTAAATATGGGGGTTGTGGGTTCGATTCCCAACGAAGACCTTGGTTTTTTTCACTACAAAAGATAAAAATTGACTGTCGGTGGAGCTGCTCAGCGATGAAGGCTTAGTCACTGGTCGCTGTTGCTGTCTTTATACGGCAGTTAATTTCCGACTATCCTTCTGCTTTCACCACCTGTTTCATCTCTTCTCTATCCCTTTCCTAAAGAAGGTAGCGAGGTACTTTACTGAATAGGCATTTTTGCCTGAAGTGCTACTTCTCTTTAAAAAAAAAAAAAAAAAAAAAAAAAAAATACACAAATACAAACTAAAATATACCAAAATACACTAAAATATGCTTAAATACACTAAAATATACTACAATATACTAGGTTACACTAAAATACACCGAAATTCACTAAGATATACTAAAATACACCAAAATGCACAAAAATATTCTAAAATACTCTAAAATATACTAAAATAAACTAAAATACTCTAAAATACACTAAAATACACTAAAATACGCTAAAATACACCAAAATTCACTAAAACACACTAAAATATACTAAAATACCCTAAACTACACTAAAATAAGCTAAAATACACTAAAATACACTAAAATAGACTAACATACACTAAAATACACCGAAATTCACTAAAATATACCAAAATACACAAAAAAGCTTTAAATACACTAAAATATACTAAAATAATCTACAATACCCTAAAATACACTGAAATGCGCTAAAATACACTAAAATTCACTAAAATACACTAAGATATACTTCAATACACTAAACTAGACTAAAATATACTAAAATACACCGAAATTCACTTAAATATACTAAAATATACTAAACTACACTAAGAGACACTAAAATATAATAAATTGACCACAATACCCTAAAATGTATTAAAATGAGCTAAAATTAACTAAAATACTCGAAAATGTACTAAAATACACTAAAATACACAAATATAAACTAAAATTTACTAAAATACACTAAAATATACTGAAATACACTAAAATATGCTACAATATACTAAGATACACTAAAATACACCGAAATTCACTAAGATATAATAAAATACACTAAAATACACTAAAATGAACAAAAATGTTATAAAATACTCTAGAATATACTAAAATAAACTACAATACCCTAAAAGACACTAAAATGCGCTAAAATACACTAAAATTCACTAAAATATACTAAAATGCACTAAAACACACTAAAATATACTAAAACCCTAAACTACACTAAAATAAACTAAAATATACTAAAATACACTAAAATAAACTAAAATAGACTAAAATACACTAAAATTCACTAAAATACACAAAAATATACTAAAATATACTAAAATATACTAAAATACACTAAAATACACCGAAATTCAGTAAGATATACTAAAATAAACTGCAATGCCCTAATATACACTAAAATGCGCAAAAATACAATAAAATTCACTTAAATACACTAAAATATACTAAAATACACTAAAATACACTAAAATATACTAAAATCCACTAAACTACACTAGAATAAACTAAAATATAATAAAATACACTAAAAAACAATAAAATACACTAAAATACGCTAAAATACTCGGAACCACACTAAAAATTCCACTAAACTACACTAAAATAAACTAAAATATAGTAAAATAAACTAAGATACACTAACCTGCCCGTAAATACACTAAAATTCACTAAAATCAACTAAAATATAATAAAATGCACTAAAATACATTAAAATACAAAAACAAAATTCAATAGAATATACCAAAAAACACTAAACTACACTAAAATAAACTAAAATATATTAAAATTCATTAAAATACACTAAAATGCGCTAAAATAAACTAAAATTCAATAAAAGTCACTAAAATACACTAAAATATACCGAAATTCACTAAGATATACTAAAATACACTAAAATGCACAAAAATACACTTAAATATACCAAAATAAGCTACAGTATCCTAAAATACACTAATACACAAAAATATAATATACACTAGAATATACTAAAAAACACTAAACTAAACTTAAATAACCTAAAATATATTTAAATTCACTAAAATTAACTAAAATATACTAAAGTACGCTAAAAAAAACTAAAATTCCCTAAAATTCACAAAAATACACTAAAATACGCTAAAATACTCTGAACCACACTAAAAATTCCACTAAACTACACTAAAATAAACTAAAATATAGTAAAACAAACAAATATATACTAACCTGCTCTAAAATACACTAAAATTCACTATAATCCACTAAAATCCAATAAAATACACTAAAATATAATAAAATACACTAAAATACATTAAAATACACAAAAAAAAAATAAAATACACTAGAATATACTAAAAAACACTAAACAATAGTTAAATAAACTAATATATATTAAAATTCATTAAAATACACTAAAATGCGCTAAAATAAACTAAAATTCTCTAAAATTGACTAAAATACACTAAAATAAACAAAAATTCACTAAAATACGCTAAAATAAACTAAACTTCTCTAAAATTCACTAAATTACAATAAAATATACTAAAATATACTAAAATACACAAAACTACACTAAAATAAACTAAAATAGACTAAAACGCACTAAAATACACCAAAATATACTAAAATATATTAAATATACTATAATACAATGAAATTCGCTAAGATATACTAAAATACACCAAAAAAATACACTAAAATGCGCACAAATGCTCTAAAAAACAATAAAATACACAAAAATAAACTACAATACCCTAAAATACATTAAAATGCGCTAAAATACACTAAAATTCGCTAAAATACACTAAAATATACTAAAATACACTAAAATAAACTAAAATATACTAAAATACTCTAAAATATACTAAAATACACTAAAATAGATTAAAATATACTAAATTCATTAAAATACACTAAGATATACTAAAATATACTAAAATACACTAAAATAAACCGAAATTCATTAAGATATACTAAGTAGGAACATAGAGATGTTAGTATATAATATGGAAGGACATTTGACATTAGATGAGATAACAGAATTATTAGAATGTATAGAATGAAAAGAAAAATTTTCCTATAATGAAGGTAATTTCAGAAGGAGATGATTTGATTCAGACTATAAAAGAAAAAGAGGACCAGGAAGTAGCGCGGACAAAACTAACAATGATGATTGATAGGCACATTAGCAATATTAGACCTACAGCAAGGGATATTTTTAAATTAGACAAAGTAAAAACCGCTAAAAATTTTGGAGTACTAATAGGAACATATTAATTGTTAATGCTGATAAGGGTAATGTTACTGTTGCTATGAGCAGAGACGATTATAATTCGAGAATAAATGACATTCTCAACGATTCTGCTAAATACTCAATATTGAATAAGGATCCGACTACTAAACTCCAAAAAAGAAAACAGTTTTTTAGTTGATGAACTTTTAAAGAAGAAATCATTTCAGTAATGGAGAGAAATAAACTTAAGACTAACGTATAAAATTCTCCAAAGCTGTATGTAGTACCTAAGATCTATAAACAGAATTTTCCTTTAATGCCTATTTGCTCTTGCATTCTTTCCCCAGCCTATGGACTGTGCAGGTATATAACGAATATTCTTAAGGTGATAACAGGACAATCAATATATAATATTAGAAATTCATTGGAATTTAAGGATAAAGCCAAGAGAATAAATATACAAGATAATGATAGATTGTTTCCATTTGATGTAGTTTCACTTTTTCCAAATATTCCAGTAGGTTTAGCTTTAAGTATTGTAGAGGAAAAATGGCAGATAATAGAACAAAATACGAATATTGAGAAGGAATTATTTTTACGTATTCTTAAGTTTTACATTGAAGACAATAGGTATTTTCAATTTGATAATAGGATATATCAACAGAAGGAGGGCCTCCCTATGGGCTTTCCAGTATCTCCAATTATAGCTGATATTGTGATGGAGGAATCACTAAATTCATGTATTAGTAAAATGCATATTAAACCTAAGATAATCACAAAATATGTGGATAATTTATTTTGTATAACTTCAGAAGATGCAGTGGATGATATTTTGTCAGAATTGAATAGTTTCCATTTGGATATTAAATTTACGATTGAAAGAGAATTAGAATCTAGACTTCCATATTTAGATATATTGATAATAGGGAAGAAAAATAAGTTAGTATTTGATTGGTATAAGAAACCAACATCTTCTGGAAGAATTATTAATGTTTATTCAAAACATCCAAGGAAAATGATAATAAACACAGCGAAAAATAAGATAGACAGAATATTGACTATAAGTGATAGAGAATTTCATTTGAAGAATAGGGATACATTAAGAGATATACTTAATGACAATGATTTTCCAGCAGAATTAACTAACAGATTAATTAGACAAAATGGTAGTTATAGGCATAATTTAGGAAATTCTACGGCAGAGCCAAGAAATTATATATCATTAACTTATGTTCCTGGAATATCAGAAAGATTAAGAAAGTGTAAAATATATGACACAGATAAATATATAATTGCACACAAAATACATAACACATTAAATAAATTATTTAGCAGTATGATGGATACAATAGGAAAAATGGAAATATCTGATGTAGTATACAGGATACCATGTGGAAGAAATAACCAGGTGAACTGTGACAAAGTTTATATTGGGACAACAAAAAATAAACTTAAAACAAGATTAGCTGGTCACAGGTGTGACCAAAAATATAGGAATATTTCAACACAGAAAACATCCTTTTCACATTGTAAGAAATATAATCATTATCCAAAGTTTGATGAAACATCAGTATTAGATATAGAAAAAACTACAAGAGACGTTATATGTTGGAAATGTTAGAAATTGTTAATGTACCAATTGTAAGGAGAATAAATTTTAAGACAGACACAGACAATTTAGCTCAGAATTATAGGTACTTAATTAAAAAGACACATAATTTGTTATAACCATTTCATAAGAGAGAATTTGTTATTTGTTATTTCCGTTTTCTTGTTTTTATATGTTTGAATATTTGAAAATTTAAAATTTTTGTATGGATGTATGAAAAAATATTTTATATCTTTTTGTCAAATGTTTTGAAACATTTTTTTCAATTTTTTAATAATTTTTTTTTGTTTTTTTTTTGTTTTCAAAAATATAAAATTTTTTTCCTGAAGAAGCTTTCCAAAGGAAAGCGAAATATCGAGAAGAAAAAAAATATATAAAAAAGATCTTAAAAAAGAAAAAAGATATTTATTAAAGATAAAAAAGGTCGTTTAAAAAAACTATAAAAATTAACAATAATATAAATACAAAACATACAATTCAGCACATTTGATCATTTCCTTATTGTAATAACTTAATATACAATTCAGCACTTTTGTTATTGCCTTATTGTAGAAAAACTTGACCTAGGTATTCCCAAAGGTGAATGACTGAATTTCTTGCAATTTGCATTTTCTGCGATTCAATATTTTATATAAAAAACAAAAATTATTTAAAAGTATATATTTTTTTTCCTTCCTTTTTTTTTGTTACGCAATTTAACAATTATATAAATATACTAACATTATATATACTAACATATATATATACTAACACTGCCCCTAAATACACTAAAGTTCCCTAAAATCAACTAAAATATAATAAAATACACTAAAATACATTAAAATACACAAAAAAATTAAATTCACTAGAATATACTAAAAAACACTAAACTACACTAAAATAAACTAAAATATATTAATATTCATTAAAGTACACTAAAGTGCGCTAAAATAAACTAAAATTCTCTAAAATTCACTAAAATACACAAAATTCACTAAAATACACTAAAATATACTAAAATGCGAAAACTACACTAAAATATACTAAAATAAACTACAGTACCCTAAAATACACTAAAATGCGTTAAAATACACTAAAATACATTAAAATACACAAAAAAATAATATACATTAGAATATACTAAAAAAAACACTAAACTACACTAAAGTAACCTAAAATATATTAAAATTTACTAAAATTCACTAAAATACACTAAAATACGCTAAAATAAAGTAAAATTCTCTAAAATTCACTAAAATACACTAAAATAAACAAAAATATACTAAAATACACTAAAATAGACTAACATACACTAAAATACACCGAAATTCAATAAGATATACTAAAGTACAATAAAAGACACTAAAATACACTAAAATATACTAAAATACACTAACAAGCACAAAAATGCTCTAAAATACACTAAAATATATTAAAAAAACTACAATACCGTAAAATACACTAAAATGCGCTAAAATACACTAAAACTCACTAAAATACACTAAAATGCACAAAAATGCTCAAATATACACTAAAATATATTAAAATAAACAGCAATTCCCTAAAATACACTAAAATACATTAGCATATATTAAAAAACACTAAACTATACTAAAATAGACTAAAATATATTAAAATTCACTAAAATTCACTAAAATACGCTAAAAAAAACTAAACTTCTCTAAAATTCACTAAAATACACTAAAATATACTAAAATTCACTAAAATATACTAAAATACACAAAACTACACTAAAATAAACTAAAACATACTAAAACACACTAAAATATACCAGAATACACCAAAATATACTAAAATATATTAAATATACTATAATACAACGAAATTTGCTAAGATATATTACAATACCCCAAAAAAATACACTAAAATGCACACAAATGCTCTAAAACACAATAAAATACACTAAAATAAAATACAATACCCTAAAATACACTAAAATGCGCTAAAATACACTAAAATTCGCTAAAATACACTTAAATAAACTGAAATATACTAGAATACACTAAAATACACTAAAATATACTAAAATACACTAAAAAAGATTAAAATATACTAAAATACACTAAAACACACCAAAATTCACTAAAATATACTAAAATGCACTAAAATACACTAAAGTACACGAAAATATTCTAAAATACACTGTAATACACTGAAATACACAAAAATAAACTAAAATATACTAAAATACACTAAAATACACTAAAATATACTTAAAAAATACACTAAAATACACTAAAATATACTAAAATGCACCAAAATTCATTAAATTATACTAAAATACACTAAAAGACACTAAAATATACTAAACTAGACTACAATACCCTAAAATACACTAAAACGCGCTAAAATTAACTAAAATACACGAAAATATACTAAAATACGCTGAAATACACATATATAAACTAAAATATACTAAAATACACTAAAATACACTAAAATATACTTAAATGCACTAAAATATACTACAATATACTAGGATACACTAAAATACACCGAAATTCACTAAGACATACTAAAATACACTAAAATACACTAGAATGCACAAAAATATTCCAGCATACTCTAAAATATTCTAAAATAAACTAAAATACCCTCAAATACACTAAAATGCGCTAAAATACACTAAAATACACTAAAATATACTTAAATACACTAAAATATACTACAATATACTAGGATACACTAAAATACATCGAAATTCACTAAGACATATTAAAATACACTAAAATTCACTAAAATACGCTAATATATACTAAAATGCACTAAAACGCACTAAAGTATACTAAATTACACTAAAATACACTAAAATAAACTAAAATATACTAAAATACACTAAAATAGACTAACATACACTAAAATACACCGAAATTCAATAAGATATACTAAAGTACAATAAAAGACACTAAAATACACTAAAATATACTAAAATACACTAACAAGCACAAAAATGCTCTAAAATACACTAAAATATATTAAAAAAACTACAATACCGTAAAATACACTAAAATGCGCTAAAATACACTAAAACTCACTAAAATACACTAATGTATACAAAAATATACTAAAGTACACTAAAATATACTAAAATACACAAAACTACAATAAAATAAACTAAAATATACTAAAATATACTAAAATAGACTACAACACCCTAAAATACACTAAAATTAACTAAAATACACGAAAATATACTAAAATACATTAAAATACACAAATATAAACTAATATACTAAAATACACTAAAATACACTAAAATATGCTTAAATACACTAAAATATACTACAATATACTAGGTTACACTAAAATACTATATATATACTATATACTATAATACACCAAAATGCACAAAAATAATCTAAAATACTCTAAAATATACTAAAATAAACTAAAATACCCTAAAATACACTAAAATACGCTAAAATACACCAAAATTCACTAGAATACACTAAAATATACTAAAC